>BQKZ01000003.1:97720-123243 GCA_036244855.1 Temnopleurus reevesii
GAACGAGTACTAGAAATTAGCTTATTTGGCAAGCCATAACTCAACAATGCAATGTTCAATTTCATTGATTTTTTCACCATTGTATTCCTCTCATCAAGAGCTTTAATTTGATATATAATTTGACCACATTTGAAAAAAAAAAAATTTTGGTGTAACATAGCTACAGTATGAAACTAAACTGCTAAATGACTTCCGTTGTAAACATCCGGTTCGGGTCAAAAGGTCACTGTGGTGCAGTTTCTTGGCCACTTTGCAACCCAGAAATCAGAATTTGCGCGGCCGAGCGATCACAAAATTTGTCGAGGGGGGGGTCAAATTGACCCCCCCCCCCCCCCAGTTGGAATAGGGTTAACGGTTGTTCATATCAGATAGAAACATCCGGGTAAAAATCTAGTACGGAAGTGATCTAGCGCAGTGTAAGCAATGGGCACACCTGACGTGTAGCCTACTTGATTTGCTCCCAGATTTGAACAACAAAGGCACATATAGATAGCTACGGATAGCTCTCTGGTCTAGTCTGGAATAGTTTTTGACATTTTTTGACATTGTCACTACTCTAGAGAGATATGCCTATGGAGTTGAAACCATCTCGCACATCAAATCTACCCACAGCATATCTAATTTTTAATTTGATACTCGTTCTCAATAACTTTTACGTAATTTTATGCATCAATGTAGAATTAATTTGTTATCGAATAAATAAGTAAACTGTGCAAATCAATGAAGTGAAGCAAGACAACGGCACACAACATGTGGTCATCATACCCCCGCATTGCTACTGTCTTGGAAGGGGCGGGCAAATAATATTGATGTGTTTTTTTAGTGTAGCAACGAGAGCGAATTCAACATTTAGCTATCTATATTTATTCTATTATGTCTTATTAAGCCCTTGATTGAAGCCTGATTGATTTTGCTCTAGCTGAGGTCTCTAAAGGCTTTATCGCCTTTAACGCAGAATGAACACGAAATATGCAGGAACTTACAACGTTCCAAATGTCAAGAATTATATGAGATAGCCAGTGACTTATTCAGCCAATCAAGAAAACAATTAAATTGATAACAGCAAATGCTATACAAAGTAAGCAATCCTATGATTCAATACCGTGATAATGTAAATTGGTGTAACTTTGGTGGATACCAATTTTTTTATAATGAACATTTAATAATATATGAACATTTTATATCAAATGTCTGTATTTCAGGATTTGAGAAACCATCTGCAATCCAGCAGCGTGCCATCAAACCAGTGGTCAAAGGAAGAGATGTGATAGCTCAGTAAGTTTTTGTAGACATATGTAGTCAGTTTAGGACATCAGATTTATTGTGTGTTTTTTTTTCACTAGGAGCAAAGGTACCGGTACCTACGTACCAGGCTCTTCAGTCACATATTTTCTAATAGTTTGCCTGCTAGGGAAAATGACCAGATATTAAAATGCCCATGAAGAATATCTGCTTGCACAAATTTCCTTTTGATATTGTGTGGCCTTTGTTTTTTTTTTTCATTCAGGGATTAAGTAAAGGTACACATAATGTCAAAGTTCATATTGAAGCCTATTGTCAATAGATACAAGGATGAAGAAAAGAAATTCTTACAAGTCAAATAAAAATACCTTTAACAAGTCTAGATGTTGGTGTTAATTTTGCATAAAATTGGCAGCTTGCCAATTCGGGCAAGTGAAATTGGGAAATGCTTTTATGCACAACACTTACCAAGGGAGTTTAGAGAGCCCTATCTATGTCTTTATTTCAATAATGAAGTGTAGGACATTAATTGTATTTTTGAAAACGACAATTTTCGTAGATTTTTTTATTTATGCCCCAGTCACATTGAGCTCGACTGAACACGATTCAACATGACTCTTTGTTTGGAGGCAGTTAACTGTGAACTGAATGAAGAGTCGTGTTCAATCGTTTTGCTTCAGAGCTTCTATGTGACTTGGGCTTTATGTGCAGTTTGATGTATGATTTCAACCACATATTCTTTATTTTCTACATCTAGGGCCCAATCTGGTACAGGAAAGACAGCCACCTTTTCAATATCAATTCTACAATGTCTAGACACACAGGTAGGTAGCCCACTTTAATTTGACTTTTGTAAATGTTTCTGCAGAATATCACTTCCTGAAGTTGATCATACTTACTAACAGTTTCTATAGAATGAAAATGTGGTAGAAGTTGCAAGTATGAAATTACTTTAGCCATTTTTAAAATTGTGAATTTTGAGACACATTTGTAGCTCCAATTAATATTGATTTAACATGCCATATGCTTTTGGATATTATTTGAAGAAATCATGTGAAAAATTTAGGAAAATATTTCACATTTGTATTTCTACCAATTTTGGCGGTAGACTACCACCTCATTCCGTTTGTGTACACAAAAGAACACAAATTCCGTCATATACGGTTTTATCTATTTTTGTTTTGTCCATTCTACAGATTCGATCTGTATAGTTTTTGGTTTTATTTTTATTAAATGTTACTTCTTGATATTTCTTTACACCAAGTTGATATTCATCTGTTTTATGTAACTTTTTGTCCTTCAGGTCAGAGAAACACAAGCCTTAATTCTTTCCCCGACAAGAGAATTGGCAACACAGATTCAGAAGGTGAGAGGTGTAAAATTATCAAGCTATATCAATCAGAAATTTTACATTTTGTGTTTTGATGGTTGGTTTATTTTTGTGACAGTTATTGATGTTGACTTTTTTAAATCATTGAATTCTACAATTTTTCAAAACAATTGTGAACCAAAAGTCTATCTTAATCTGTACAAGAATGAGCTCTCATGTTCAAACATTGCTAATAATATTTTTTTAAGGTTGGTATAAGTCAATATCTTTTGTGTACAAGCAATTTTGCATTTTGTGACAAGTTCGACATTTCAACAGGTTGTTATTGTTATAATATTTCTGAAAGAGTAGCATCATATAATTAGTGAGAATGAAGTGTCTTAATTGTCTGATGACCAATGGTAATTATGTACTAGGCCTATAGGTGATAGGTAAAAACAATTCTTGAGTGATGAAATACATATATTTTAGATTGAAACAATGTTCAAGTATGTCTTTAATATTCACTGACTGTATTATTTTATCTGTATTCAACTTAATGTTGTAGGTCATCCTAGCTCTAGGTGATTACATGAGTGTCCAGTGCCATGCATGTATTGGAGGAACGAATGTAGGAGAGGATATCAGAAAACTGGACTTTGGTCAGCATGTCGTCTCGGGGACACCAGGAAGAGTGTTTGGTGAGTCCTTGTCATCTGGAACCTTGAGTTTTTTATACCGAAGCATGAGACCTACATGTACATATAGCATGGAAATTATTAAGATCGTAGCATGGTTCATTGTGATAAATCTAAAGTACTGACATATTTTGTTACATAGAAATTTTATTTTGTGAATTTTGCAAATTGCTTCTGGAAATAGACTTAGATGACATACAATGTATATTTCTCTTAGCGCTCTTGGAAAGCTCGCTTACAGCTTGAACAAGATGTTAAGAATACTAATAAATTAATGAAAGACGACAAAATAAAGCCACAAAAGGGTTCATTACTAGAATTTTGTTACTGCAATCATGATTATTTACTATAAAAGTATATTTTCTAACAAAATATTCCTGCAATATCACAGTTCAATTGGATGTTGTGTGTGGAAGTTAAAGATTGACTCTGACAGTTTTATTTTATCATTGATGTTCCAGACATGATCAGGAGGAGGAATCTGAGAACGAGATCAATCAAGATGCTGGTCTTAGACGAAGCTGATGAAATGCTCAACAAAGGTGAGACAAAAAGACTGTGTTTTGTCATTCCTATTATAACAAGGAAATAATATTGTTGTTGAATATTTTGGTACACTTATTTTTTTATAATCATGAAAGCTTTTACATATATCGTAATTTGCTTTAGAGAGCATATTGCAAGTGTTTTCCTAATTTGATTGCAGCTTTTACAAAATAAGATAATTGTTGTTTGCATTTTTCATTTGGGTAAATGTTACTGACCCTGTATACCCAATTTATGGGTGTTAGTTATCATAAAAATGTGAATGACTGTGTCTTACTCAATATTTTCTGTTTTATTATTCCATACATCAGATTGATCTTGGGTCATAAGCTACTGGTAGAGAATTTCAGGAAATATATGTTTGTAGTTGGCTGATAGTGAATTTGACTTTTCCTTTTCAGGGCTATTTCTTGAAACATAACCCTACACCACATGGTGCATGGTGCATAATGTTCTGAATGTTTACTACACCATGCAAGCTCTAGTTTTCTTCAACGAATATGAATTGTTGGAAAAAAAAATAACACCTCAGGATCATACAAAAGATGAAATGATCTGTCATTGCGTTTTGTAGTAGTAAATTTAATTTTGTCACCTTTAGTACCATTTTATTGAACACCTCAATAATATGCATAATGATATATCTATTATTATTCTGTAGGTTTCAAAGAGCAGATCTATGATGTGTACAGGTACCTACCCCCTGCAACCCAGGTCGTTCTCTTCAGTGCCACATTACCACATGAGATCTTAGAAATGACCAACAAATTCATGACAGATCCAATCAGAATCCTTGTCAAACGGTGAGTATCATGATAGGAATCCTGCCCGTGGTGTTAACAATTTTTTGTTATGGTTAGATTTGAATGTGGAGCAAAATGTTCTTGTGTTGATGGTAAGGGTAATGAGGCTAACAATTTGCAAAGGAGACTGGAGGGCATTTCACGAAGTTTGTCGCAGTGACAAGCAGTCATTCTCTGATAGTTACCATAGCAACAGTGTTTTTCATACAATAAAAATCCATCATTTCATTGAATTTAGTCAGCACTGACTAATAGTCGCTGGGGCAAACTTCATGGGACGCTCTCTCGGTCTTGCATGTTGCAATACCAAAACATTGCCTCCCTGTTCTACTACCTAGCTTAGTGAGTACTGTTTGTTTTCGACAAAATTTCATCTGATAAACTCAGATAATATTTCATAATCAACAGAAATTAGTCTTTAATGACAAGGGAATTTCACATGATTGTTTTATGCGCTATATAAAAAATTGTTATTATCAATATTATTTTTGCTCTTTGTATACCTAGACATACCTGTCAAATTTGTGTTTACCATGTTTTGAATGGGCAAACAAGGATTCTATGTGATTTGTCTCTAACGAAACTTAACCTTTTTATACTCTTTCTCTTGAATTAGATTATCTACTGACCAAATTCACTGTATTTGTTATTGTAAGTTCATTGGATATTATAACATGATATTCTTTTCTTGTTTCATACAGTGATGAATTGACTCTGGAGGGAATCAAGCAGTTCTTTGTCGCTGTGGAGAGGGAGGAATGGAAGTTTGATACGTTATGTGATCTCTACGACACACTCACCATCACACAGGCTGTCATCTTTTGTAATACAAAGAGGAAGGTGAGAAAACAGTTATCATTGTCAGAAACTTTTCTCTTTAAAGGGAAGCTAGAAAGTTGCAATTAATTGGAAATCAACTGCAAATCAGTTGTAACATGAAATTTAAGCATGTTTTTTATTCAGTTCAGTGCTTGTAACAAGATGCGCATGAAAAATTGATTCTGATTGGTGTGTGCTGATCAACTGCATAGAGCTTTGACTTGAGAATTTGATTTGTGAGCTTTTCTGTTAAATTTACAGATGCCTTCCTTATATATATATATATATATATATATATATGCATAACATTTATGAGTAAAACTGGGCTCAATACATAGCCATTTATTTTGCTACATGGCACACATGTTGATGTTTTCTGTTTTCCTTTAGCCTCACACCACACACCTACTGGGGTAATATTTGATACAGATGGCTGTAAGACCTCTGAAAGCTTTTAGGAATTTGGTAGGAAGGAAAATTGAATCCTACCAAAAATTACGAGTGTAGAAGGACCTACCTCTCAAGCCTCAAAATGTTTTCCATTTTGATAAATAATGTAGTTGAGACAAATCATACTTTTTATGCTGTTTTTAGCAGTCGACTTGTTTCAGAGCAATGAATTTTGTAGAAAGGGCAGATGCCATACCAACAAGGAAAGTTGATGATTTCCCTCATTTTATTATTCCCCCCAATTTTTAGGTTGACTGGTTAACGGAGAAGATGCGTGAGGCTAACTTCACTGTGTCCTCAATGCATGGTGACATGCCTCAGAAGGAGAGAGAAGCTATCATGAAGGAATTCAGATCAGGAGCAAGGTATGAAACTATCAATTTCACAACAGTGTCGAAAAAAAGTCTTTATTTGTGCTTACAACAAAAAATGCATTTTCTCAAAAAAAAGATTGAAGTAGTGATGACATATTAAAAGTACAAATAAATGACATCTGCAGAGAATAATTTTACTTTACAGATTTGATAGTATACAATTATTCACGGCCGCCAGATGGTGCAGTGGGAACTATCTTTCCGAAGTCACGCCGAGAGGGCTATCATAGCCTCTCGATCGGCGTGACTGAGGGGATGATGGTTTCACTAAACCCATCTGAAGGCAGTAAATAATTGGTTTATATCCGTCATCGATAATACAAGCAAATTTAGCCCTGATGTTAGATTAGATTTTCATTTTTTAACTTATGCTATAAATAATGGATCCAAACTGAAAGCGAGGAAGTTGACACTGGCACAGGTGAACTTAGGCAGCCTTAATTGCGTTCGCGCAAATCAGCCTAGCACACACACAGTAGCAGCTACACGGCCCTGTGCGGCCGGCCAGCCCGGCGCTATGGATATGCTCCACATGCCCAGCTTGCGCGTGGCAATCAATCATCATAACGCGTAGCAGCCTTGCCACACAGCATAAACAGCGCGCACCGTTTTGTTACGTCACCCTGTAATAGTTCATCTGGGAAGCCGTAGATAGTTTCCGAACTATTACCGGATGACGTCACATTTAAGTGAATTTACATACCGGTGGGAGCTATCAATAGTCACGTGAAGGGATTTAAACCAATCTCTGGCTCAGAATATTTTTATGACGGATATAAACAGTTTTAGATTTTGACGAATCATTTTCAACACTTTACCGTACAGTTCTATGTGAAGAAGTTGCTAAACAAAACATATTTTGCATAGCAATTCTGCCAAAATGCATAGCAAAGTGCGATGCAATAGCAGGAAAAGTATTCCCTGTTATGTCAAATTGGATAAATGTTTTGAAGTAACAGTTTACATTTGGTATGCATTAGTTTCTTTTTAAAAATGAATTTTAAATCAATACAGCCACGGCATTCATATGTATATTTAGAAATTGATTTCTGTACTGCATTTATTTATATCAATTGTGATGGGATCTTTATAATATTTTATTTCATACATTTTATATCCTCCAGTCGTGTTCTGATCACTACTGATGTTTGGGCTCGAGGATTGGATGTTCAGCAAGTCTCTCTGGTTATCAACTATGATCTGCCAAACAACCGTGAGCTCTACATCCACAGGTACGCTTAGTTATCTTACTATTTACTTATTCCTATAGCTCTCCAAATTATATGAATGCATATGGTGCTCTCATGTTTTTGGTGGAAATCTTCTTCTCATACATATGTTGAACACTTACATGAGTATACATGGTTGAAGGATAAAATGTTAGAGTTGTTATGTCACAACCTTTCTAATTCTTATAACTTCGCAAATAATAACAATAACAGTAATTTAAAATTTATATATGATTCTTCTACAAGGCTTCCCAACATTGAGACCCATTTTCTGAAATGAAAGAACTATGGTAAATTTATATCTATGGTTGAAAAATGTGATACAGATGAATTACACAGCCTTTACATCGGAAGCAGCTGTCCCAGTGTCAAAGTGCATGATATTGGTAATATGTGGTGAAATCACTCAAAATCAGCTTTATGTAATAGTTAAAATAAGATTATGGGTTAGAAATGAAAAAGGTCAGTCAAATTCATTGTGAGACAAGAGGCATCAGATTTCTGGCCCTTCAAATGCAATTTTTCACAAGTGATGGAGAGTTTACAACATGGGCATGATATTGATAATCGTATTGTGCAGATGCATTGATTTATTTTCATACATCAGACCCTGCTGCATTTGTTTATGGGATGTATAAATGGACACAGTTTAGTAGGTCATACTAAATGTATGGATCCTTTTCATTTCAGAATTGGTCGATCAGGTCGTTACGGCCGCAAGGGTGTTGCTATCAACTTTGTGAAGAGTGATGATATCAGGATCCTGCGAGACATAGAGCAGTATTACAGCACACAGATCGATGAAATGCCCATGAATGGTAAGAGATTCGTTATATTAACATGGTATACTGCGATGATAATGACAACAATGATCTTTTATTTTGCATTATACATTTGAAAAATATATCAATGAATTTGAAAAGTAATGAAACAAAAAGGAATAATAAAATTAGTTTTTAATTAATTTTTTGATTAACTAATTTATACAAATTAAATCACCCCTTCATCTTTCAATGCTCATTGATGATTTACCTGCCACACAATGTTTGTTTACCATAACCCATTTTTCACCAGCCTTGTATATAAAGAAAGTTATTGTTAGTTTTATGTGCTAATAGATCTATCATCAAATATTGAGCATTTAAGAGTTGGGCTTTGTTTATCGATTCCTCCATGTTATTAAAAGAACGTTTCTAACCTCATCGAAAGGGAAGATGTAGGAAATTGACCAATGTATTAATTTGGATTTTTTTTTAATCTTTCATTTTTTTTAATTGAAAACTTTTCTTTCTCTTTTTCAGTTGCTGATCTCATCTAAGCTGAATAGAAGCTACGCATCCGACCATCACAGCCTGACACCTCATCATGTGTAAAAAGATTAATTAAGATTTGATGAAGATTTATACCCCCAAGATGCCAACTAGTTTTCAGGTCAAGCAATATGCATTCAAATTACATCATGTGGTACCACTATTTTCTTAATGTAAAATAAAACCCGATCTTTTTACTTTCATCATACTTCCAAATTTAATGAGGTGTCGATGATCATATAATAAAAATGCTCTTGAAAGTTGACGCTTAATGCCCTTCACATGTTTGCTGTACGAGCCATTCATGTTCAGGAATTTATGTTCATGCATGGAAAGGGATTTCTACACGTTTGGGTAAAATTTCACGTCAACCCAAAACTTTGTAAATGAGGAGGCCATCGGAGTAGGAGTTCAATTCATTTTCCGTGCATCCACTCATATATTCAGTATATGAGCTGTAATTTGATTCAATCTACTGTGGTACCTATTGTGATCGACTCTTTTTATGATATCACTTTTTTTGGGGGGGGGGTTGCATGTTATTGCCACAGTCACAAGATTATTTTGTGAACATTCCATTAATAGAACATGCTCCATCAAAATTTATTTTGCATAAACATCACCTATAGAAGGAAGGGCTTTAAGAATCAGCAAATTTTCCTGCAAGGTCCTTCTGAAATTAAAAATTTGTATTGTGTCTAATACTTGGTAGTATGTGTAAACATGTACAGTGTTGTAAATATATTTTTACTATTTTATCTCTGGTATAGAAGATGGACTGAATATGAACGTTTTTAGATTCAAGCTACAACAGAGTATTTAAACCCCAGAAAATTGTTTCATAAAGCTGTTCTAAGATTTATGCGCAACTGGTGAACCTTTGTCTAGTGCTAACTTGGTACCAGAGGGGTTATTGAAGACAGGAAAGGGTCTCCTGAGCAGTGTTTCACTAACTGTAGTACGAAAGACTTTAAGAATGACTTTACGCACGACTGGTATCAGTTCATGTGCTGAAGGATCGAAAATCCCACGCTCATGACACACATTAACGTACTCCCGTCTTTCTTAAAGTCGTTCGTAACTTCAAGAACGATTTGGTGAAACACTGCCCAGTTGTGCTAAGTTTCATACATAGGTTTTGAAATGCAACCCTGGTCATGTCTGAACGCCGGTGCAATGCTTTGGGGCTAGTTATATCCTCATTCATTACTCCAGTAATCTGTCACGTTTCTTTTTCTTGTTTTTTTTCTCTTCTGTTGTTGTTGTATAGCAAGATTTAAGGTAAACTGTCTTGGCATCTCACTGAAGTCTTGGTCATTTATTGAAGTTGCCGGAATTCAGTTGCTCAAAACATGAAAATTCTCTTCTTTTTTTTTGGGGGGGGGGAACAATTCTGTCATTTTCTGTTGTCACGCAGGACAATCTTCTCTATCACACATAGTGATTTAGTAATCAGACAAATAGAGAGTGATTTACGTATTCAGTTATTGCAGCAGTGTTGTGTATGATATTGTTATAAGCAAGATTGCCATTGTACACAACATCTAATATGGAGTTCATTGATATTTTAAATTACACAGTACCAATAACAGGTAATAGTTTTTCTTTCCTTTTTGTAAAATAAAATGATTTGAAAGAATGTTTATTGTCTGTTCTATTTAGATTCTTGAGGCCTTTACCAAAAGAAGGGAAGTAATAGGGAAATTGAAAACAGAAGGAAGTAGGGAGTGATGGTGAAAGAGAAAGGTGGAAATATGAGAGTGATTGAGTATCATCAGTTAAATTATGAACTGGCACACATAGGAGTGCTTTATGAACACTATGAAGCCTGGCATAGCAACAAGCATATGGATACATTATTTTTCAATGCCATTGTTGCTATGACAGTGTCATATATCATCCAGTGTGTGTATGGAGCATTCTGACATCTTCCACAACAAAGATCTGATGAGAGGAAATAGAGTCAGGGGGTGTTGCTCAAAAGTTGGAATTGATCACAATTTGCAGTTGATCAGAACGTGCCAATAAAAAACATTGTTTCATGCGCGTCTTGTTAAATGCGCATACCGTGCGTGAATGAAAATGCGCGTTGCAATTTGCAAAAGTGCAGTTGATTGGCAGTTGATTTTGAACAACACCCCCTTAGAAGCTCATTGAGATGAGACTGTAGAAAAGGGAATACACAATACAGACAAAAGGGCAACAAAATAGCCAGAAAAGGCAGCGAATGAGTTACAAGGACTTGGAGATCTGGAATTGGGGGGAGGGAGAAATAGAATGATCAGGGCAAATTTACACCACATCCGACACAGAATCACTGCAGGCTATATACAATATCCAATTTGCTATCGGCCAGCTACCCTTCTCTATATGAAGAATGTTCACCAATCGGCTGATCTCAGAGTAGATATTGCGCTAAAGCCATGCAGTGATTCTATACCGAATGCCCGGTTAGTTGAGAGGATGGGTGGTAATATAGCAATATAGAGAAACAGCAGATGGCATTGGCAACAGAGCAAGAAAGACAAGAAAGTATGAATTATGTATCCATCCGAGATACAGATTTGGAGAATAATGAGAAGAGTGTGAGCAAAAGATGAGTGGATAAAAATGAAAGGGAGATTGATACATGCCTCCATTCTCCCTTCTATTTTCTTTCTCTGCCTTACTTCAACTTTCCTTATCTACCTCACCTTTTTCCAATCTCCTCCTTTCTCTTTCTCTCACTCTCCCTCCCTTCAATCACTTCCTCCAGAGTCAGCCCTTCCCTCTATGTATCCCTGCATCTCATCTTTCTCAATCTCTCCCCTTTTCTATAAAACAATTCAATTTGTTTGTGATTTCACTATGTTTGTGTATCAAACTAAGCGATCTAAGGGGTGTTCCTGGAAAGTTGCAATCAATTACAAGTTGCATTTGATAAGCACAGGCCAATGCTGCTTCATGAGACAAACTGCGCATGTTTCAATTTGTAATTGATCACAAGTTCCGAGCAACAACCCCTGTTATGATACTGGGTGGGTCTATTCGAAAGAAAACAAGAATGTGAGGACCAGAATATATATACGTAGGTGTTCATGAACTATTTATAGTTTAACTGCATACTTGCAAACAAGATACACTAATAGAGGTTATAGTAACATGGAATGTACAAACCTGAACAAAGTTGGAAATATCAAAGGCTCTGATAGAATATACAATGTATTACTAGAACATCAGAAAGATAAAATTACTATTAGAGAATATAGTGTTGTCAGTACAAAACTCAATAATTCTCTTACAACAAAAATAAGTTACAATATTTACAACTATATGATTACTTGAAAGTTATCAAGGTATTTACATGAGAGAAAATGGCATTGTCATCTGTAGACCATTATTCTCAGGGAATGACTTACATAATTCTTTTAATGATGAGATTCAGAAGAAAATACCCCTGGTATTCTCTTATGTACTGAAGCAAACAGTACACTGCCAAAATTAAAAGACAATGTTGAAAGTTTGTATTTTGAATCAAAGAAAATAAAGAATTGTCGTATTGGGATATTCTTCTCATAGTTCTCATATTGTGAGTTCAAGGTAATGTATCAAGAGGCACAGTGTGAAGAAGGCATTGTGGAGTATGCATAATTTGTGATCAATAGATGTTCAAATAAAGTTCAAGCAATACACTATGTTTCTCTTGATCATCTGAGTATTGCCAAATATATTGGGAAACTGCATTTGGGACTCGATGACAATTCTTGACCTAGTTTCAATGCCACCCATAAGAACGACAGGCTTCTTAGCCAGGATACCATGTACATCACCCTCCCTTGCCCATCCCCCCAGACCAACCCCAGAAGTGATCCTTTCCTAATCATCTTCGCCATCCTCCTCCTCCTCATCCTCCATCTCCTCTGCTGCTTCCATAGCCTCCTGCTGTGCTGCCCTCAAGGCTGCCTCCTCCTCTGGTGTGGGGTCCTCTGCCTCTGTGATCTCAGGCCCACTTGGGAACTCCTCCTGCACAGGGGGTGGGGGAGGAGGACTGTAGTTGTCTGGGGAGTACTTGTGGCCCCAGCCGATGTACACATTCTCAAATTTCCTGTAAAGGGAAAAGAGTGGGATGAAGAGGTAATATTAGTAAGCAATGTAAACAAAAATAGTATCAATAGATGAAGAATTGGATTATTCAACTCAATCTTGATATATGATTTTCAAAAGCATGATATAAAATTCATCTATGTACATAACTTCCTTATAAATCTGACTCGTTCCCAAAAGACTTCTAACATACAGCGTACTAATAGATTAGTAGTCCTCAGCTAGTAATATTCTCAGATATTCCTCTAGTTCAAGAAATTATTCAGGAATTGCTTAGATACTTGGAAAAATAAACAAGATTTGACTTGTAGGAAGAATTAGATATATACTGGGGCAGCCTTTCATAAATAATACAGATTAGAAAATGGAGGAGTAGGTACATGTAATAATTTATAAACAGATCACAGTATATTGCATTGGTGTATATAAAGACAGATTAATATGTTCTATGAAATGCAATACAGCTGAAAATAAAAACATAGAATTAGGTTTCGGAATCACGACGGCATGAAGAGAAAAAAATGAGAATTTTCTTACTTCTCTGTTCCGAAGGCGAAGGCACCAGGCCATAGGTTTGATTGGATGACAGCGATGGCATACTGAGGGATGAGTGTGGATGAAAGACGAGCGCTCCATGGAGAGATACTTTCGATCTCTGTTGAAAGAGAAAAGAGAATAAATTCAAAGGAAAATAATATTATTCACAAAATCCCTTCAAGAGATGAACTTTAGTGTATCTTTAACCTTAAGTGTAACTCAGAAGTGGAAATAATTTAATGGGGTTGTTATAGAGACCACTATTTTTATCAAAATAAGTTTTTATGAACATCATCCTTTTAGTCTACACAATTGGATTGAAAGCAATTCCAAGAGTGTAGATACAAATTAAAGAACATAAACAAATTATCATTGTTACAATCGAGTTCATACAGATGCTCAAACCACTTGGATAGATTTTCATTATTCATTTTCACATTTTCTTTGTCTGATCGATAGAAAGGATGTAATAGAGCTAATGGTGCTACACTAATTTTTCCATAAACAAGACACAAGTATTGCAGCTAATTATACTTGACTATTTCCAGAAACATGATGTACGATGTTTCAAGCCCTATATATTTCAAATTTTGAAAAGTTTCAATTTCACTTTTTTTCACATCAGTAAGGTAAACTTACCAACATCTTCTGAGATAGGAGTAAGGAGAGGAGGTCCGACCTCCGGCTCAGGTTCATCTGGTTCTTCTCTCTCCTCTTCATCATCCTCATCCTCAAAATCTTCTTCTTGTTGCTGCACTGGGTTGAACCATGAGCATCGACCCTGGGTAATAAATGGAAGAAATGAGAAGATATAGTTTATTATGATGATCTTGGATACAAAATATGGAGTGTCTTACAATGTTGATCTAAAGTTTCATGCACAGGTAATCCTGGGCTCCATAATTTTTTTAAATAGAAAACTCAGGCAAACTTTTTTGCCAGAGTTTCTCCATTGTATATAAGTGTGTGGCAGAATCGCTATGGGATGAGATCTGACCATTCAACTTTGCAAATAAAATGACACTTACTTTGAAAATGCAGAAATATAAATAAACTGCTGCAAGCCTAAAGAGGTGCTACTAGTGAAAAGAGTACTTATCCTCCATCGGATACACTTCATTTGTTATATTCCAGCCTCCAAGGACAACAAGCCATGATTACAGGGTAGGTATCCCTGGTCAACTGGTAAACATTAAACTAGTATTTTGGTTCAGAAAATACTGGATGCTTTATGAAACAAGATTAATGAAAGTTTGGTTCCATACCTGTGGGAGGATATGTTGTACATGATGCACCCAGTTAGCCAGTGTGGGGTCTACAAGATCCTTTACGGGGATGCCCTCAAAGTCTGGACTCTCAATGAAGCTGTCACGGTCTGAAAAGAAAAGTGTTGAATTAAATTGAATTGAATTGAACATTTACATTCTTTTTCACAGACATAGTCAATACAAAATAACATGACAAAGTGATAGGATCAAAGGAGGCGAGTGCCCTGAAAGCATAGCTTGTTTTGGGATCGCCTTTTATCACTTATTAGAGCCTCATATCGCAAATAAATAGGTAAGTCATACAAGATTTCAGTACAATTATTCTAAAAAAAGGGAATTAGAAATGGTGAAAACATTGTGAATAGGGACTTTTGCCTAAAGAATCCTTCAATAATAAGATAAGGGCAAAAGAAATCAAACCGTCACAGAATTTTCATTTGTCTTTGCTTAGCTCAGTGTTCTATATACCCTGCCTGTTTCACAATATATTCATGATGAATTCATACAAAATGAAAAGATGTAAAGTGAGCTTTTGAAATCATTGAAGAGTAGGTAATAAAATTTAACCAGAATGATTAGGCAAAAATGAAAAGAATGTCTTACTTCCATCCTCCTCCTCTTCTTCCTCTTCCTCATCAAACTGATAGAATCCTAGAGGACTGATTTGAGTGCCTGCTGACACACGGGCAATCTGTGCTCTCAGGTAGTTAGCCTCTGTGCCGTTGAACGGTGGGTAGCTGATGATCTGGAAATAACAAAAAGAAGAAAAAAAATGATTACACAGAAATTAAGGAAATAAAACAAAAGAAATGTGAACTAGAAATTTGAAAATAGATGGAAGACTAGAAATAGGATAGCATGTTTGAGGAATCTTTATGCACAGATGACTGAAAATTAATCTCATACCTGATAAAAAAGGAGAAAGCAAATGAAAGAGGAAAAGAAAAGGACTGGAGCATATAGATTCAATCATGATTATCTCAGAATACCTTATCTTTTTTAATCACACGACAATCCTTATGAATAATGGCCTTGCAGACAATAATGCAACTGTGGTGTTCTAATTGATATGACTTAATCTAATACACAACACTGAGTTTCATTTTTATTTTCATTTCTTATGTAATAAGGATGTCATTACCTTGTATGTTACATATATATTGCTGTGAATCTCGCAAACGACCTGTGATAACACAAATTTACAATTTCTTAATATCAAACATAAAAGAACCTACCTGATGGTCAAGACGTCCAGTGAAGAACTTCTTGATTTGTCTGGCCACACTGATCTGAAGAGGAGTGATGGGTGGAAGCTTGACCCATGGCTGACCAGCTGAATGGAGGATAACAAAATATTTGTTTTGGTAATGTTAGATTCTTTGAAAACATATCTCAGCATATTTGAGCACAACTTATTGATCAAAACTTTGGATGGGTTGCTCTAAACTAGCATATTTGCTTAAGCAATGATTTATGTAAATACCAAAAAATGCACACCATTTCATGCATATAAAAAAAATATATATATTTTAAACACATATTTAAGTAGTTAGAATGAAAAGAAATAATAGGTTGCAAACTTTGATTTCATTCCTAGATTTCCACACATTTTGTTTATGTTTTCTTTTTAATAGGTAGGAGAGTGGAGCACAAATGTTTCTAAATGGCCTAAAAAGAGTAGTAAATATCTACATTGTAGAAGCAAAACCGTGGTGTAACCATACAGATGTGCTTGGGGATGCAACAATTATTTAGTTTTGACAGTGCAGTAGATCCTAATTTTTTTTATGACATTTCATAATACTGATCAACAAATGCATCTAACTTGAATTTGCCAAGAGGGGCTTGATGACGATTATAAGATAATGTATACTTACGTTCATTGCAGACAAAGAATGTCTTCTTGTTTGTTCCTGTCCTGTTCTCCTCTCTGGGGATGACTGGTGGAGGCTTGAAGTCTGGCTTGGGAAGGATATCCTCCTCTTGCTCCTCTGTAGATCAAAATAGAGATTGTGTTTTTATTTGTAATAAATGTCTTACAGAAAATTAAATTATTATTTTTTATGAGATTGTTATATTAATTCTGCAATTTAAACAAATTAGTATTACCATCACATGAGAGAATACATTATCCCTGTTAAATGACAAGATGTAGAAGCAAAACAAAGGACTCAAACTAAAATATCATGATCAATGTTTTTTGCTTGAATATTGAATTTTATGCAATATTTGATAGAGTAGACCCTAGTGAAAGGATAAACTTTGAAACACTTTACTTCTTTCTTCAAACGTGGTTGAGAGAGGCATAAAGAAACCGGATATATCTGGTTTTATATATGTATCTAAAGTAATTTATTTTAAAAATACATACCTCCTTCTCCTTCCTCATCATCTTTCCCTTTCTTGTTGTACCCCCTACTCCCTCTCATTCTCCTTCCTCATCATCTTTCTCTGTATCTGGTTCCTCTGGTTCATGTTCCTAGAAAAAAATGGTAAAAAGCTGAATTAAAATCTATTGTTAGGTCTTTGTACATATAAAAGTCAAAGCCAATAATTCCAACATTTCCATCAATGCAGAAACGAAGGAAATGGGAATTGCCAGATTAACAAGAATACTGATATCCTAACTAACACTATCACTCTCATCATCATCATCATCATCATCATCATCATCATCATCATCATCATCATCATCATCATCAACATCATCATCATCAGTATTGTTAACATCATTATCATCAGTATTGTTAACATCATTATCATCGCAATTGTCTTCATCATCAGGGTCATTTTTGTTGCAAATGGCTATCAATCACCATCACCTCTTGATCAATACTCATATTTGTATTTGAATCTTAAAAACCTCATACAGATTGTGTGAGTTAAATATCAACACGCTCCTCCTTTTCTATCACTCACCTCTTCCTCCTCTTCTTCCTCCTCCTCTCCTTCCCTGTACTCCACCTCTGCTACAATGTAGTTCTTCTCGGTTCCGAAGATCTTTCCCCAGAATCTGCATGACTGGAGGGGGTAGTTGTCCACTAGCTGTTTGAGGGCAAGGTAGACCCGCATCATCTCCTCCCTATTCACACCGACCTGGGACAAAGTTCAAAGGTTACATTGTAAGTGAAAATGAAATTAGGATTGTTATATAATCACATGTTCTTACCTCATAACAGATTATAATTATTTGATTTTTGCTTGATCAATGTTTTCTGGCAAGCTTCATCCTGCAATTGTGTAAGTACTAGGATTTTGTTATTTCATATCATATACTTGCATGCACTTGCAGCTGATTTCAAATTAATATTAAATCTATTATCAAAAAAGTTAAAGTATCCAGAGTTTTGTGATCAAGTTCAATTGGTCCAAAATAAAAAAAAAAAAAAAACTATTTTATACTCAATAATATAGCCTGCCAGATCGCAAATACTTTTTCAATGCTAAAGAACTCAAACACCAGAGAATTAAAATATTTACACAAACATTGAATTTTCATTAAAATATTTAATACTAGATATACTGTATAAGCCAATATTTTTGCAAGCAGATATTTTTACATATTTGGACAAGTTTGACATTGTAATATGTTGTTATTGTATTTTTACAGTATTTGTATGGAAAATTGTAAATAAAACCACCGCAAAAATTTCAGCTTACATAATAATAGTACAGAGAATGTAACTTACTCCTGCTTGGTCAAAGTAGTACATGAGCTCAGGGAGGTTTGGCAGTGGGGTTTCAACTTCATCTTCACCTCCATCATGTTCAGCTTCTTCTTGATTCCTCTGCAAAAGGGATATCAAATATATCATGAGAACCATGGAGTAATCCTGATTTAAAAACTTGCTTAACAATTCACAGAAGAGAGCTTTGTTGAATAATAATTGAATATCAGTCGCCATGAAATTTTTCTTGGGAGTATCAATAGGATAACAGGAGAGCTGATCGAGAAAAATGTGACAACGATTTTGAAAAATTCAAATACTAGACACTATCTGTGGTACCCCTGTGGAAAAAAACACTCACAGACACAAATACTATGCGATAGTTCCAAAATAGTTGGATAAAATACTTGCAACAATTATACAACTAGAGGGAACATAAAATGGGTAATGATTGACAAAAAAGATTAGAAAAGAAATAAAATACATAATTTATTCAAAGGGCATATTTCTATACAAATTAGTATCAAAGTTAGTTGGAGAAACCTACCTCAAACAGTATCCTCTGTGTTTCTGCTAATTGTACTTCTGCTGATTTGTCTACCTTATCTAAGATTGTGTCTGAAGTTGATGTGAATTTAGACTTTTTCACATTTTTGCTGATGTCCTCAAAAACATCTGCAATACATGAAAAAAGAGAGAATATATTTTTCCATCATTTCATCCATCATACCCAATAAATATGGTACCCACAGAAAATTTGAATACTATAACAGGAATGGTATATAATTAGATGTATCCTGACAAATACCATTTCTTCATTATAAATGTTTGGAACACATCATTTCAAAGCATGAATAGTTAAATTTGAATAAGTCAAAACATGGCTACTTTGATATCACAATTCTAATTCCAAAAGTATACAGTAATTGATGAATTAATTTGTAAAATTTGATTATCATTGCAGGGAATAATTTTCGTGGTATCACATCGCAATTTGCTATGCATGATTTCTATACAAAGATGTTTTGTGTAGCAACTTTTCCACATAAAACTGTACACTAAAGTTTTGTAAAAGTTTCCTCAATGTCTAAAACTGGTAATCAAATGTGAAACGTGACATTATTCCCTGCATCTTCATTTTCTCAATACTTACCGACTACATTCTCTGGTCTCTCATCTAAAACCTTTGTGAGAATTCTGCTGAGGTGATCATATCTGTTTTATAAAGCAAAAAAAAAGGTTAAAATTATAATGATATCTTGAATTTAAAAAGTAAATAAAAAACAGAAATTTTCTATCCACTAGGTTCATGCAATAAGATTCACGTCTGATTTGGTATAGTTCAATACAAATTAGGAATTCTACTAGAGCATATAAATCTTGCATGTTATTATGATTGATAATAACAATACAAATTCATGAATCGGTTCTGTGCAAGGATCTGAAATGAAATTGACCAAAAACTAATATAAAGTGCCCACTCTCTTGGTAATAATGTATTTCCTATTTTTCAGGAAGAAAGTGTCAAAAGAGCCAAAGAGCCCTCACAAATGAAAAAGAAAAATTGTCTTTTTACCCTGCTGTGAAGTGTACATTTGCACAGGAGCTTCCCCCTTCATAAATGTCCTTGCCCTAGCCTTCCCTAAAAAAACCCAAGCTGCATTCAGTCTAAAGATAAGATTCATAACTCAATGTCTCTGCTATGCTGTTGAATTGTGATCTCTGAAATTAATACTTACAAATTCAAATTTGACTTGTTGCTAGCTTTCAGAAGGTATGCCTTAGCATTCACCAAAGCCTCTTCTTTTGGAGTCAAGTTCATAGCCATATTTGGAGGAGTTGCAACTGCTGTTCCAGTTGGAGTCTGCGGCTTGGGTGTTCCTGTTTTAGGAGTTCCTTCATTATTTTGAGTTTCTTCCATGGTAACAAAAGTGAGTCCTTGTCTTTAATTTAAAAAATATATTGTCCTAGATAATCTCTTCTGCTCAAACCTCCACCTCTTCGATCGACTTCGCACCCTCAGCTGCACAGCACGTTCACAGCCCGAATCCACTCCCGACGCTCCTGGCGAGTTGTTTTTCTTCACTTCACTCGACGATCGAACGGACGAGTCCCGGTTTTTCCTCTAAGATTTTCAGCACCTGTAACATAACATATATTGATGAAATCATGTAAGAATTAAGGAAATAATAATTTTGGTAACCATCTTTTTAATGATTTACCAAACAATTGTGAATTAAAGTAGAATATCTAAATATTTACCATCAATATCCACACACGTTACACCAGCGATCAGCGGCCTGTTGCTATGGGATCTCGCTGCATAAATATCGCTACCATTACGTCATAGGTGAAGATCGGTCATGCATAGCAGGCTTGTTCAATTATTCTAATTTATATCTTATTCAAAAAAATATAGAAGATCAATAGTACTGTAAAATATACTCATTGATAATAATTTAATCATAGAATTTATTTAATTAAAATTTAAAACTCCTATAAAATTGAAATTTATCATAAAACTATCTTTTTGTTTTAGCATTAACCATTTACAATTTCGTATCTGCATCTGTACTGTTGTGATATTCCGGACTCATAATAAACTCAATTTAGAACATTTACTCTACTTTTGGGTAAGTTTTTATGTTTAGAATATTCGGATAACGATTTTAAGATAGATGTTCATTGAATATTTTGTGTTCAGGTGAATATTGATTACGGTATTGTCTTAGACTTGTGTGTAAATCGAGCTGATACTCAACTCTCAAGCATAGCCAGGCAGAGTTTACGTCCTCAGCTCCCCGCCCACTCCAGCCGGTCCGGCCTCCAGGAGCCGGCGACGTCGCTGGGGTGTACCAAACGAATTTCATTCAAACTAAAGACTAAAGTACAGTGTACGCACCTTATTTCTGAGCAAATATAAAACAATAGAAACTGTCATTTTAATCAACGTATCTGATATCACTCGAAGGAGATTATTCCAAAGAGTATTGAGAAATGAAAATGAAGTAGGATTAGCTTTAGGAAAAAGATTTTTTTTTAATAGAAAGAAAAATTTTATTTTTTCTGAAATTTCTTTAAAAAAAATCAAAGCTGTCTGTCTAACGCATACATACAGGTAGACTCTTTGGATATTCTCTGAGCCTGTTACTTGTTACTGAGCGAGTCGCAGAGAGTAAGAGAGAAGAGTATTGCATGATTTTGCACACGATACGATTATGTGCCTTCAGTTCACAGGTTGTTAATATAACCGATCGGTGATATATATTATATGTCTATGAACATCCAGGTATAAATCTACATATGTAGTACGGAAGTGATCTCACACAGTGTAAGGAATGTGTACACTAGATTTGTTTCCTGATTTGAGCAACCGTAAAGGCACGCATTGAAGAGGGATTTGGAGAGAGCTTGCAAAGAGTAGACTGGTATACATGTATTAGCTATGTTACACCAACAATTTATTTTTTTTCAAATGTGGTCAAATTATATATCAAATTAAAGCTCTTGATGAGAGGAATACAATGGTGAAAAGATCAATGAAATTGAACATTGCATTGTTGAGTTATGGCTTGCCAAATAAGCTAATTTCTAGTACTAGTTCTGCCGTCCATTTGGATGTTTTATGTATTTCATGTAGGTTTTTAAAACAAGAACTATCAAAATCAATTTAAAAACCTTAATATAAGGAAATAATGTGCCAAAATGATATTGTATTATGAAATTCCTCAAGAAGCTGCATTAGTTGTTTCAATATAATTTTGTTCCATTGATCATTTTGATATAAATTTCAGTTGTTTTCTATCTTGACTTCTTAAAAAAAAGGAGGGGGGGTGGGGGGATATATATTTAATATACTTTAATTAACTTTTAATTAACTTTTATCTACATGTAGGCATACATGAATGTCATATTATATCAAAATGTACATAATTTGTATTAAAACAGCACTTTATTTTTACTAAACATTGCATTTTATGTTTGTTTTCATGAAAAAAAATATTTCAACTAATAAATGGCACAATACAAAAATAGTTAAGTTATACTCTCAATATTTAAGTCCCCCCCATGACAGGAAAAAATGCACACCTACATACATGTACACACACACACACACACACACACACACACACACACACACATACACACACACACACACACACACACACACACACACACACACACACACACGCACACACAAACACGACCAACATCTAACTAAAAAAAAAAATGGTGCCTTGGACAGGCATCATTCATAAACCATTTCTAACTCATTGATGTGACATTAATTATTTAGGGATTAAACTTATGAAAATATTAAACTTATGAAAATATATGTATTCATAAGTTTAATGTTTGGAGAATATGTTGCACACAAAAATCAAGATTCAAAACCACCGCAAAATCCAGAAAATTAAACATAAAGTGCAATGGTTTGGCTGATAAAACAATGAAAGCCAGCCTCCATTGCCATTGGAGACGCATTCGTGGCGACTTGCTGCCGTAAAAGCGGGCAGAAAGTGCTGCGATGGCTCGTCCACGTGCATTTGTTTTGGTTCATTGCGAAGCAGTGTGACTCAGTTTCTGACTGAAATTTATACATTTCTATGAAGAAAACATGTCAAAAAATTGATTTAACATGAAATTTGAACGGCGCCTGAGATCTTACCTTAATAAAATGGGTCCAAAGTAAAAAAAGTTACACCAATTTTTCGAAAATTAGCCAAAAAAGAGTGTTTTTTAAGTGAAAAGTTGCCAAACACCGCAGTTTTTTCAGGCAAAACGTTAGTAGAACTCATACAGCTGCAGTTGGCGAAGTTTCGTTTCATAACTACGCCACAAGACTGCAGGAGAGTGCAAAATCAACCCGGAAGTCAAACACGATTTAAGGTCAGAATTTCCAAGATGGCGACTTCCTCGGCGATCACAACCGGAATCAGAGCTCCCGAGTAATATGTCTGAAAAAGGTGTTCCGGGGACATTTATTGTAAGAATTTTTGCATTTCGTAAAATTTCCATTGGTAAACTACATTCTTTGAAGAGAAATAAAAATGGCAAGATTTACGTGTTGACAGATGGGCAAATGTGTTAAGTGCGCACCCGTTGACATAGCTACATGTATGTAGAACATTTCAGTGGGGGATGGTTTCCTATGGCAGTTACTTTCTTCTCACCTTACCTATGGAGCAGAAGGTAGGGGGTTGGATCTAATGTTTGTGCTAACAGATACTTGGGTCCACCCCCTTACATGACTCTTTTCTGAGTCTTTGTCTCTTATTTTTCTCTGCAAAATAGGACTCTAAAGGGGAACCCACCCCTGGAACTGTCATGTTCTCATTGAATGAAGAAAATTTGAGTAAAAGTTGTCAGACATGACGACACAGATTCTTTCAATGTTGCTGATTGCACAGATCCCCATCAGCGGCAGGGATCGTCATATCTCTGTGCCTTTGAAAATTCATAACTTTTGAATGGGTCTTCCGATTTGGCTTAAATTTTCAAAGTTTGCTCATCTGATTTTTCTTTATTCATTGAGAGCACGATAATTCCAGGGGTTCGTTCTCCTTTAATCTGGCAGCCATCCACATTTGCTGTGTCACTTCCTGGCCTCTTGCATAGACTAAGGTCTATGATAGGAATTTAAGAAATAATACAATTTTTCTTCTCTCAAAGATTGTTCAATATTTTCCCATGTAAGAAGAATCGAAATGTTTTTGTGTTCATCTAGCTATTATTACTGCTTGAATGAAGGTTTTTTTACTTTGTTTCAAGCTTTTGTCCATTCTAGGAACAGTGATGACGTCTGCTGTACACATCCAGATTATGGCAAAAGGTCAATTTGTATGCATTTCTTGTCACTCTCGAATCGATTACATTCTTCTCACTGACACGTGCAGAGCTACACTGTACATGTATGAAGAATGACATTATCTTACACAATATCCATATCATGATGGTGTGTTTACTATTTGGGGTTGAAGTCAAGGGGTAGAATTATAGATGGTCCTTTTTTTCTTTTTTTCTTTTTGCAAAATTCATGCAAAGAGAGCCCAAAACATGAAAACAAATGATGCTTCATTTGAATTTTGCTCTGCTGGAGATGTAAATTCTAGGAAAGGTTTCCTTCTTTCAAGCTTACCAAGAGTGCAGAATGGATAGGATCATGGGTCGTTTCACAGAGACCTCAGTCTACTCTTACCCAAGCTATGCTGCTTGAACAACATCTAATGCTTCGCTCTCACATAAATTTGCAACCTTGACTTGCCTGCCTCCAATGCTACTGACCCTCATATCTTTGCCACCTCTGTTCTTTTCCCTTCATCCCTCATTCACACATCATTAGTTCCGTCACCTCCATTGACTCTAAAGCTCCCTCTACTCCCATCAAGAAGACAGCAAAACAACCTTGTCACGCATCAGAAAATAACTTTCCACCATGTTAATCTTGACAATCATGAATTCGTCCATATTTATGAAACCCCTTCAACCCACACATGCATGGCAACAAGAAGATGGAAGCAAAACCAGTTTGCCATACCTCAATCGAACTTCCCACAGCACCTCGATTCCTTCTTCCCACAAACAGCAAGACATTTGAACTGTACCAGACCAGATCACTCCAATTGGGGATACAAACAAATTTTCCGGCGCTCGTAGGAGCATTATTACAGCTTTTATAAGCATCTCGACCTTCACAGTTCAATTCACCGTTCTTGCCCCTAAAGGAGCTGTTCAGAGTGTTTAATCCAGATCCAGACCCAGATCTTCAAATACCTTCACCTGCCACTACCTAAGGTTTCTATTGCAAATTTATCTGCTTCAATAACAGAAACTGGATGCAATTTCATAACTCCTGTTTTGATAACACCTCATTTTACTACCGATCTCGTATGGGAGGAAGGAAATTTAGAAACACAAATATAATGACAAAAAAGAAACATTTGTAAAGTAGGCACGTTTTCACCCTTTTTTTTCAAAGCCAAAATGGGTTTAATTTTCAACAAATTTCTCAAATTCTGAAAGCCATAGAAATATAATGACATTTAAAAGCATTATCCTTTGCTTAGAATGTAATCAAAGTCACTTTTGTTTTGTGGGTGGTTACCTGTGGGTACTTTGGACAATTTTTGCCACCATTTTTGGCAATTAATTAATTGGGTTTGCCTTTTTTTTGGGGGGGGGGGGGG
>BQKZ01000003.1:123916-159900 GCA_036244855.1 Temnopleurus reevesii
AAATGTTTTTGATTTCTGATGGCATGGAACAAGCCGTACATATCTTTCTGATTGCGTGATGGCGGAGGCATAAATTTCGACCGTGCGCGGTCGAGGATTCATCTAGTTTTATTATTTGGAAGACATTGTCCTTGAAAACTGAACTTCAAAGAAATGACTGAACCTTTGCATGAAGTGATAAATCACAATGTCCCGGCTATCCCAAGTCCAGAATGTGCTAATCGTACGATCAATGTCACAATGTTTCAATAAATCAATGACCATCTGAATTCGGGTTTACTCTGTGGTGTGTAGAGGTTTTCAGTCATTTTAACTTGTACTCGCTCAAACACACAGGTTTCAAATATGTGCAGGAAATCTTTATTGAGTTAATACCCTCTCAATAGCAAGGAAAATGTTATTGACCCCTAGGCTCTCTGCACCATTGAGTACAAGTAATACAAGGCCACTTATGTGTTTTTTCTTTCATTTTAATTTGCTCAAACTTTTCATCTTATATTGCAACTCATTTTTTTACCACCAAAAAATCATAACACAATTACACATTTTGTGCTGCTGAAAAAATACAAATAATGCATGATCTAACATGCACTATACATGTACTTGATTATGTGGACTGCAAATGAGTAAATTATCCCAAATACATAAATAGACCCCTATAACAGAACAGACATCAAATTACATCACATTACATTACAAGCATAAATTTCCTTAGTCACAATGAAAATAAGCGCTTGCACTTGTACATTTCTGTTGTGACGTAGGCATTACACATTGTACATCTAGTGCAAGGGCATGCACTCTAATTAAATTCTTGAACAGCAATGACAACACATATTATACATAGCCTATTTAGTATTAGTTGATAACCAACTGCAAATTGAGACAACACATTACACTTGTGGTTTATGATGAGCACTGTTAATTTTCATACTCAACAATACTGGTGCATGTACCATCTTGCTGTTGGGCTCGAAAAGGGAAGCCACCCCTGGGATTATTATGGTCGTAGTGAATAAGGAAAATCAGATGAACAAAAAGAGAATCCATGAAAAATTTAGGAATTTTCGAAGTTCTATTGATGTTCTCTTAATCTCCCTCATTTGGCAATTTGGGTTTTTACTTTGTACATAAAATTTAGAATAAGAGTTCAACATTATTCTTTTCAAAATTTCATATAAAATTTATATCAGTAAAGGCATATTACTATTCTCAAGGAAAACCCCAACATTTTGTGGAAAAAAAAGAGGACAAAAGTGGACAAGAAGGGATAAAATGTCAAAAGATTACACAAAAGGGCACAATTTGGGAATACAGAATGGATAGGATGTGGTCTGACATGACGTCACAGATTCTGTCAACATTGTTGACTTTATGGAACCTCATTGAACATTGAAATACATGTACCGTTCAGTATGCAACTTTTACATGTACATTGTACTTCACCTTGAAATAGAAAAATAGCTGTTGGGCTACAATCAAAGAGCTATAAGCGTTATACCAATTCTTTGTTTTGTTCAAGTTTTGTCCCTGTTTTTTTCTGTAAGTCAGAGATGCCTATTGTCTGCCTTTACGTCATAAGTGTCATGTAAATGGAGTTATTCACAGAAAATAAATTAGAAAGTTAAAATCCGGAATCAGAGTGAGAGTAGATTTTAATTTATGTTTGTCTGGGTGATCCACACAGTTTGTACATTCAAATATAAATGTATTGTCATTACATGTAAGTTCTGAGAGATGTCTTTGTTGTCTTGTGGTCTGATATGTTGTGCTATGTCTCGTATCATAAAGCCTACCATATGTTATCATCAAGCGATATTGATACTTGTAACTGTATCTTATCTCTTTTGTTGCAAATGTGTTCAATTCAATGGAAATATATGAAGAGGATAACAAGTGTGTACATCTTATTGGGCTGTTATTTTTAAGTATTACTCTACAAATGAACATGAAATAATTAAAACTCTTTAATATAAAAAATGTGTACATCTTATTGGGCTGTTATTTTTTAAGTATTACTCTATACAAATGAACATGAAATAATTAAACTCTTTTATATTTTTCCATTCAATGTGATGTGATACCTTGTAAGGCTTGGAATTTTAATTCATGAATAATGCAACAAGGAAAATGTCAGCAACAGCCCAGTGTCAAACACATGTTCGCAGTTTTACTCTGAAAGTTTCTTCAGGTATTTCGGTATGGGAGTGAGCCAGGACATATGGCAGACCTGAGTCAGAATGCATGTACACGAGTCTAAACTTCCGACAGACCTTACCCGTGTTGTGAGACGGGACCGATACATGAAAAGTTATCTTTCATCAGTCTTGCATCAGATCAAATTTAATGGGACTGATGCATGACAGGTTGTTAGTATGCCCGCAGTATTACAGTATAATGTCAACTTTTGAATACATTAATATACAAGTATGTTTCAAGTGAGAATATAATTTATGCATTTTATGTTATTCTAATCTGAAAGTGCATTTTCCTTTTTTTCTATGAAGGATATTGTGTATACATGTGCACAAAGTATAAATTGCAGTACCCTCACAAATTTTAGCAGATAATGTACAGTCAAGCTAAGGTTTTTTTCAGATAATCTCATTAAAATATTATGAAATTAAATTTAAATGGATCAGAATATATCCTCATATGTATGATACTTGTAAGCAAAAACCAGAATTTGAATTCCCTTTGAGTTACGACCTCTAAAGAGCTCAATACCTGATTCAAGTATTCAGCATAATGTAGATCAATGCAAGTATTTTTCATTCAGCCTTGATGTAAACACACCAATTGACAAATGCTAGATAGATATGTGCCCCAGTAGTTTTCTTTTGTAATCTGTATAGTGTTTTGTTGTGTTGATTGATGCAGTGCTGCAAGCCTTATAACTGTCTGCTCTGCCCCATTCATATTAGAATGTCCATAACGCAATGATGTAAGAATAATATACAATGCGAAATGAGAGATAATCTAATACAAGTTAGCTCTTTTCTCTACATTATTTTCTACACTAATTTCTCAAGAAACATAACAACTAACCCATTGACTAATAGACTTTGTTAAGGGACTGAGGTTCCAGTAGAAAATGGGTTTAAAGACCACTTTTGTAATGTATACATTCATGTTTTACTCCAAGATAAATTACAGGTGATATGGACAAGCATTGGACCTTGCCCAACCTGGCAACAACCATTGCATGCAATCCACATTCATTCTATTGAAATTGCTTATTTCAGGTGTACTTTTGTAGTATTTCATAGTGTGTTTGACAAATAAGTGTACATATCATATGAAGACATCACAAATTTGGCTAGTACATGTAGCCAAAGAGCGTAGCGAAGAGGGCTCACTTNGATTCAAGTATTCAGCATAATGTAGATCAATGCAAGTATTTTTCATTCAGCCTTGATGTAAACAAACCAATTGACAAATGCTAGATCTAGATATGTGCCCCAGTAGTTTTCCTTTGTAATCTGTATAGTGTTTTGTAGTGTTGATTGATGCAGTGCTGCAAGCCTTATAACTGTCTGCTATGCCCCATTCATATTAGAATGTTCATAGTGCAATGATATGAAAACATGAGACATTCTAAAAACAGGTCAGCTCTTCGCTTTAGATTATTTTCTACACTGATTTCTTAACAAACATAACAGTATGCCCATTAACTATTTACTTCTGTAATTCCCAGAACTGACTTTGTGTCAGGACTTTTTGGTTCCAGTGATCAGTGGGTTAATAGACCATTTTCGTAATTTATGCAAATTTATTCATGTTTTCCCCAAGATTAATTACAGGTATGTATTCAGCTGTGAAAATAGTGATAGTACCATAGCCAGAATGCCACTTACCATTAACATTGCTAGATTGGACAAGCATTAGAACTTGCCCAGCCTGGCAGCAACTATTGCATGCAATCCGCATTTCTTCTATTGAAATTGATTGTTTATTATCAGGGGAACAAATGTAGTTTGTCATTTCGCATTTGACAATTAAGTGTACATAACATGCATGTAGTACAAAAATGGGTATTACATTTATCCTTGCATACCTAAATATCAGAACTTGTTTTGTTTTCCCCTGAGGAAGAGGGCAGGTTGCCCCCGAAAATTTGGGACTTTTAAATAAAATTATTGGCATTAATGTACACTTACAAGGCTTCTCTCGTCTCGTCTTTTATATAATCAACTTAAAGATATTCTTTAAAGTGTACATGACATGCATGTTGTACAAAAATGGGGGAGCATCGTGGTGTAGTGGTTTGGACTCTCGCCCTTAACTAGAGGGTCGTTGGTTCGAATCTCTCCCAGGCGTTAATTTCCTTCAGCAAGAAATTACCCAAAGTGTGCTGCACTCAACCCAGGTGGGGTGAATGGGTACCTGGCAGGAATATTTTATTCCTTGAAACGCCAAGTGCGCTAATGAAGTGGCTGCTGGGCTAAAGCCAGGGTAATAATGCTGTAATTGTAGAGCGCTTAGAGATAAGCGCTATATAAAAGCCATTCATTATTATCATTATTATTAAATTTCTATTATTAGTTTATTTATTTCCAAGAGATCATTTGAAGGACCAGTATTGGCAACGTCTATTCAAGAAAAGAGACATAGACAGTAGTCGATATCATGCACTCTGTAGGACTTTTTTTAATGTCTGTGAACCAAGCAAATACAGTAATCTCCTATTCAAACACAGTGTGATAGTACTTGTAAATGAATAATGCCTACAAATGTCTGGAATTCAGTCCATTCCCTTTATTTATCTATTCTCACCTATCTACTTGTTTGGTCAATATATTCAAATGTACATGTATAGTGGTACAGTGGAATCTCGGCAATAAAGAGTTCTGATACAAAAATAAACTTGTTGATGAATAATTGTTGTTGTGTTTTGACCCATAATGAGATTCATACAATAAAAGGTAATCTTTATGGTCCTCAAAGCACTGTATTATCCTGATTTTCCATCATAAAAGCTGTTTTTTAACACACTTTACCCAAGAAGATTGTCCATCTACATAATTTACATGTATGCTTATTCTGGACTATATGCGTTCATATAAGTTTGGGGAAATGGGTAATATCCATGACAATGACACCTGTCTTGGTTTTTGCCCTGTTCATTGATTCCTGAATTCTACGTAACTGAGTCAACACAACTTCTTAGTGAACCAGATTTTTATTCAAGAAAAAAATTATCTAGTCGGTTGTCATCTACTTATTCCAAAATTGATTATAGCCTAGTTTGAACAGGGCCATACGTGAAAGCATTGTGCATACACTCCCCATCAATAAACCTCTGCACCTCTGCACCTCATGGACATTCCTACCATTCCAGCGCACAGAGTCAAACTTCTTTTAATGAGCCCTATGCCTCTTGTCAGACCGGATACATCATGAATAGACTGTGGGGTTATGTTGTCTCTCTCGTGCCGAGAAAAATCTATTGATGGGGAAGTATGATAATAGAAACTACAGGGCCTGAGATTTGTATCATTCATCAGTGAATAGTTCTGCTTATATATGACAGATGAATCATATTGATGAAAGATATGCCCTAGTGTACAAACAAAGTTGCAAAATATGCCAATGTTTGCTCAGAGTTAAGCCTACGTACAGTGTATAGCAGTTTGTTTTTATTTTACATTGGCCCGCTTATTGTATGAGATACATTGTATGAGATGAAATTAACCTATTTCAAGAATTCCATTACTGTATAAGCTGAAATTTTTGCGGTGGTTTTATTTTCGTGAATTTTGCGGTTCTGGCCTCGCGAAAATTTCCACTCTATGTGATGTACATTCATTTGTGTACAAACACTTTCAAAAACGTGAAAATAACAACACACCAATGTGTCAAACTGGTCAGAAATCGCGAAAATATCTGTACGCCAAAATATTGGCTTAGAGAGTATATGCTTGCAATTTCCTGCACTTGATTCTGCAAAAAAGAAAATTCACATCTTGGGCTACTTCTTGTGTACCTAAATATCCTGTGATAAAAGAGAAAATTAATAGGTATTCATAATTGTTGATAATAAGAGATAGGCAAGTGGAAAATCACTATGTTGTGTACATTTTCTGGTAATTCTCAGCTGACTCCATTGCCACTCCCTATACATGCCCAAGCCCCATTCACATTACATAACTATATGATGGGTACTTTTTTTCTCTCTGTAGAGCTCTACTATATTCCAAAGATTTAAAGCAAAAAAAAAAAGAATTGGGTGTAATAGGCAGGTGAGATATGACTTGTTTAAATCTCATCACATTCAATAATCCCCTCTGATCTCCATAGCCTACAGTACATACAATATGCCTCAAAAGTATGTGTCTCATTGAATACTTTGTATACATGCACAATGATGTACATTCACGTGAGAGGGATTAAACAAATTCATACCCTGAAGAGAAAATGAAAGATGAGTTGAGCATGTTTTACACAAAGGGTCTGTCCTTCGCGTGCATCTGCTGTACAATCACAATGTGTATGTTACTATGTTTACTTTACTATAGACTTGTTTGCAAACAAATGAAGAAGTTTGGAAGATTCACCCATGGTCGTGGCTCACATGATATGTACAGGCCCTGGGTCTACTACCTGTGGGTCTTGAGTTACATCACAATTATTTCTTGACCATTTTCAAGTTGCGTTACAAAATTTCTAGATGTTATTGAGCATCACAAATCATGAACTTCATTCTGATTCAAGTTACCACAAGTATTTTCACTGAAAGAAAAGAATATTAAAGAGGAAATGCAAAGATTTATTCTTATGTAAATGTTAAACTGCCAACTACCTTTGAATTTAATTCAGTTTGATAATTTAAAGTTGCGTTAACAATTATTTCACAACTTCAAATTAGTTAACTTCGCATTTATCATATTAGTACACATATTAAAATATAGATTGATTGTTGGGTTTGAGTTTGTGAAAGTGAAAAAACATGTAAAAGCATAATTCTTGAAATTGTATGTCATTCCAATGACCTTCCATGATAAAAGCAGAATGATTATTAGATTACCGGTTTTTATGCCCCTTTTTAAATGTTTGTTTATCTTGTTTTCTATTTCAGAGGTTCCCAATGTAGAACATGCTTCTGAGAAAGAAAGATTCGTCCAAACCTCTACCCCCTGAAGGCATTGCTGGCAAGTACACCAAGAAGGAGACATCACCATGGTTACAGGGTAAGTATTGTACCATCACACTGGGACAAAGTAGACAACTTCATTCAGGCATTAACAATTGCTTCATGATAACAAAAGAAAAACCCAGATGCGACTCTTATTCAACATTTTTTTTCAAAGAGTTAGAAGGAGGGACATTTCTTTTGTGTGTTCATCTAGCTAATATTGTGAATGCTTGAATGAAGGTTGTTTACTTTGTCCCAGACATATGTCCCTTCTGCTCGCAATTGAATTGAATTGAATTGAATTTATTTTATTTTCCACTTTCAATATTTACAATATTTACAATGATATTTACAAATATTTACAATGTCATGAACATTCAACTTTCATTTGGTTTGTCATTAGTATCAAGAAGTAAAATTAAATTTACATTGCAGCTCCTGGTATTGTAAAACATTACCCCAAAAACCTGATACAATCATATTGTGCTCTGTGTTTGGAAGAATGAAATATTAGCTTCCAAATACATTTACAAAATTTTTATCATTTTAGAAAAGGATTTCCCTCAAAGCAAATGTCAGAATCGGGTTTTCCCTCTTTCTTCAGATTTTTATTTGAATGTATCTTTTTATATTCAGTGGTGTTTGTTTTTCTTTTCTAAAGGGATCTTTCCACTCACTTTTCTAAATGAATGCAAATCAAAAGAAGCATCTTTGTGTACAGATGGTTGATTAAAGATAAAATGCTGTATAAGGTCACACAAGAAAACATGCCATAAAAAGTCTGTGTGTGTGTATACATAGATGTCCACATATCTAATTTAAATGCCCATTGAATTTATAAAATAATTTATATGATTTATAAAAATCACTGGAGCAAAAATAAACTTTTTTTCCTCTTGCTATAGAGTGTACAGTATCTCCATAGATTCTTATTTGCATAATGGCATTCTTTATTGCAATACAGGCTATATGAGCCCTATTCAGCGCAATGGCCCTGGTATGAAACGTCCCTCCCAGATACCTGCTGGTGGACAACCAGGGACCACCAGCCCCACCATACCCCAGTGGGAGCAGATAGGGCCACCGGTGGGGCGACGGCCTGGTCTTGCTCAGCTTGGTCTACCAGACTTCAATAAGGACAATGGACAGGCACCAACAGGTGAGATTTTCAGTCATTTGTCATCTGATTTAATAATATTTCTATTGATTAACATCACTATTATCACCATAATCACCATCATTCCATCACTTTTACCATATTTTTGCTTGTGATATTCAACGTATATCTGTTGAAGAAGTTTATACTGAACACGTACATCTATTAGTCAAATAGTGATTTGGCTTGTACAGCTCCCTCAGATAAATGGAAGTTACTTAATATGCATTGTACAACATTTTTGTTGAACATACGCTTTCTCTTTATTTCCTCTGTGCTTGTAGACGTTATAATGATAAGCACAATATAGATGTCGTAAATTATCATCAGAACCTCTCACGAGTCTTAATATTTGCCTAATACAGAAGCAGTCAGTATTCATTTTCTATTATAACATTTTAAAGCTCAGAACATTTGGATGACTGGACCTTATGCAATGTTCTGAGTGTTCAGTGTACTCGAGAGTGCTAATTTCTGCTGATTTTCTGTTTTGCATCTTTGTTATTTGGTCTGTGACACTATCAAATGATTAATCATAAAAGTAAACCTAAAAGTAAATCATAATTATAAAGATATCATATGCTTGATATTGTGCTCAATATTATAATAAATCTTTAAGTGCTGAACAATTATTTTACACAGCTTACAATAAGCAAAACAATAGACTAATTTAGATACTCTTAAAAACACTTAAAACTCATTACTGTGGAAAAGAAAATATTTTTCTGCACCATTTAATTTTAATGCAAAATAATAATTTACCATTTCATATTTCCTCTTCCAGAACACCATAGTGGGTATGGTGATCGTGGGGTATCCAACCAACGAGGAGGTTCTCCTCTTCTCCCTCCTGCTGCTTACAGACAAGACAAACCACTTCCACCTCCAGTTGGTAAGAAGAATCAGAATTTATTAAATTTAAATAAGTTGTAAGATGCTTAGATGCTTAAAAGGTGAAACTACTGTTGACGGGATTAATTATGCAATCTGAATATTTATCTGAACTAATGATTTCTCTATTGGTATACCTAACACACCTCAACCTCTTGTAGACAAATGTTTGGGTTTTATCGTATATGAAAAGTATCTACAAGACAATGATAATCAGGAAAAAATATGGCCATATCAAAGGAGTAATCCTATTGTTATTGAAAATTCTACTACATAGTCCTAAGGGAAACATGGTTTCTTTCTTCTTTTTCAGCAAACTCATTCCTCTTACAGCGTTATATGGGTTGAGATGTCTGGATTAGCTTATGCCTATAAATATATTGCATCAAGGGCTGCCCTTCTGTTATCTAGTGTGTTTGATTTCATAAGAATCTAATTCCATCTTTTTTAATTTAGTATTTTGTTCATTTCTATCAGGTGGTATACCTGACATGCCTCTTCCACCAGGCTGGACTGTAGACAGGACAATGAGAGGAAGGAAGTTCTATATTGAGTAAGTTAGAGAAGTGTTGTATGATTTTGTGATAATTCTTGAATAAACCCTTTGGTCACCCTTTAGAGAGGGAATAGCTATATCAATGGTGGGAGAAAATTTAATGCATATTGATAGCTCCCTTCCCATAAGATTCATTTTTTGTGCTAGATATGACTCCTGATGTTAGAGTCGCACACTGGCTTAAAATGATCCTTGCAGACGGCAAGGTTTTTTTTAATAATTTGTGCATTGTTTAGATCAAATTTGTCAGTTCCAATGCAATGGATCCATTTTGCCCATCTCTGCCTATCTGTCAGATTGTTGGGGATCGGAAAACTGTCCATTTGCTCCAGGACTAGTATCATTTGTTACTAAACGCCTGACACATTGGTGTCTTTTATTAGTTGTCTGTACAGAAATTTCACACATGCACAGTGAAAATTTAATGATGACGTTGCAAAGCCATGACCATTTTGGAAATCAGAAATTTGAGAACAGTTAAAATTGAAAAACAAATTACAAAGTTTGCGTTCATGGATTACAATGCTATCAAATTCTTCTTTGATTTTTTATTGGCAGCAATATATATTTCAAATGAATTCCTTAAATAGCCTGTGCTAATATATTTTTTTCTTCTTTCCCCAGTCACAATACTCAAACTACCCATTGGAGTCACCCATTAGAGAAGGAAGGGTTACCACCTGGCTGGGAGAAGGTAGAATCGAGAGAACATGGTACATACTATGTCAAGTAAGTATCCACTCTTATCTAGCTTTGTAGGCTCTATTGATCCATGTAGAATCTGTTATGATTTTGCTATACTTTCGTTCCTTATAGTCAGCATCAAATCATGCTGAAATGTTTATGTTTGTAATTTTCTTGAGACTAAAAATTTGTCCCGTATGTTAAAAAAAAAGGAAATTAATGCCAAATATAGTCAGTTATAAGGATTTCTAGCCCTACTGGTATAGTTTCTTTGATAAAAAGAAGCAGGGGGGAAGAAAATAATTTATATAAGAAATATAAAATCCAAGCTTGTTCGAGAGGTATGCAGTCATATCAAAACATATTTTAGGTCAGTCTTATTGTATTTTCTCTTTCACAAACTCATTTTGTAATTGATTTGTTATTTGTTGAAATTTGATTACTATCCTCTTTCATTTCTTTCTTCAGAGTTGGTCCTCACATGTATACTAGACATCATTTCATGTGTAGCTTGATATCATTTCCCTCATATACGATATGTGTCGATTTCATTTTTGTCTTTGTGATGTTTTCTTAACTATAATGATTTGATCTTCCTTGTCCAATTCTACAGTCATGTTACGAAAACAGCTCAGTATCGGCATCCTAACGCTCCAAGGATCCCCCGATACGAACCCACCCCTCCCATCCCTAAGAGTCTGCCCATTCCACCGCAGTCCAACATCAATGCATCTCGGTCACAACCAGGCCAACCAAACAACTTTTGGGTTCCACCTAATCCTTATCTTTATACTGGTGAGTTCAACAAACCAATATGCCATACTTTATCTCATTAAAGATATATTCTGGTATTTGTTAAAAAAATAAAATAAATGTTCACAGAATCGCACAAAATGTGAGAAGAATGTTCAGAACTATGAATAAATAATATGTGCCAAAGTGTTTTGCAAGAAAATGTATAATGGCAGAGAAATGTGCAAATAAAGGGTCAAAATTGGGCCATGTCGGGCCGAAAGATTTTATACCAGTCCCACGCGCTGCTTCCTGTGTTTGCTGCAGTGGACAGAGCACGTGGAGAATGACATAATTTCGCTTTTAACCGGTTTGAGGTTATCATAATAGTTTTCGCTTGTCTACACAAGTCACGTTGTGCTTTGTTTGTAACATAAGATTATTTTAATCATTCATTTTTCCAAATTGAAGTTCTTTGCAAGTACTCGATATTCGCTTTAAATAAGAAATTAAAGTGTAAATAATTAAATGGCAGAACCTAATGCAAAACACCTAACTACCCCTTTATGCTCAGATATTTAGTCAGGAAATAATAAAAACTGAAAATTAATTAGGCCCTGTTAGGCAAGTCTGCAATCCATATCAATGACCAGATCAACATAAATTTGTATTGGCATAGAGACCACTTTAATTGTTACTTCTTGCAATTTATTTTTGCATCAATTACCCTTCAAAAATGTGAAATTTTAGGATAATATATCTACCAGATGATTGTCATCATAAATGGTCTCTTGGCAGCACATAACTGCCTATTCATTATCTTTTCTTTCATATTCTTTTAAGTATTTGTCAATATTAAAAATGATATAGGGTTTTTCTGCTTGAAAGAAATTGTGTCCCTTAATAAATCATTTAAAAGCTTGTATTTTATTTTTTACCAAGTTTAACTCCTTTTATTCTGAAATTAGGAATAATATGTTGTCAATGAAATACAATGATATGCAATTACCTTTGTCCTGAATTACCCGTTTGTTTGCAGAAATTCCTAATTGGCTGGATGTGTATTATAAAGCATCACCTGAACACGATCATAAGCTCAAGTGGGACCTGTTCAGACTGCCAGAGTTAGATGCATTTCAGGCCATGCTAACAAGGTTATATAAAGAAGATTTAAGAACAGTGGTAATGGACTATGAGGCTTACAGGCAATCACTACTCAGGGAGATTGAGAGACGGCATATCAGGCAATTACATATACAGGTACAGTACATGCAAATATTTGCTAGAAGTGTTCAAAATTAAATATTTTGTAATAAATCCTTTGCTTGATATGATAATGATATTTTTTTTTTAAATGTTGTCCTGGCTTATTGGTAGCAATGCTGCAGCTCAGATATTGACTGTTCGCACTTTGTAATTTGAGACATGCAAGCTGTTAAGTCTTATTTCAGCACATATCATTGGGAGCAACATACTGTAATTTTATATTGGAGGCATTGAAAGATCAAAATCATTGACCATCAACTGATGGCCAATTGACTGCTAAGTGAACTGAATGAAAAATGTTATGAAAATGATAGGCAATGATTGGAGTTGGTTTGGCTATGATGTGCTATTTGTTTTGTATTCCAAGCTCAAGTCTATGGTTGAAATAAACATTGTTCAATGTTAACCCTTTCAGGACGATAGAACACATTTTGTCTTTTGGTCCAATTATTTTTGTTGTACTGCTCTCAAAAATATACCCGATGTATGAGCAGAAAGAGAAAAAAATCTACACGAGATCTGACCATTATTATTCTATCACCATATGTCGCTGGATGCTGAGAATTCTTTTTAATGAAAATAATTACTAAAATGGTCATAAATCTTTGAATTGGCAACGCAGAAATCATTTGTTTCCACGCAAATTGGCAACTTTTAACTTTTTAACTCGCTTTTTGACAAAAATAAATTACATATGGTAACATAATTTTTGGTTGAAACATTCATAAAAGCGAATTTAAAATGTTAGTGTTGCCAATTTAGGAAAGGAATATTGATTGAATTTGTTGTAAAATAATTCCTGTCCTGAATGGGTTTAAGAGAGTTAATGATATCATGATTTTGATTGCATTATTCTGCTATTAGTTGCCTATTACAATACACCTGTATATTTTTGCCAGCAGCAACAGGAGTTAGCATACCAAACGCATGGTTACCCACAACAAGGACAACCTCATAGCCACTTAGTAAACCATCACCCACAGCAGGAACAACAGCACCAGCAACATCCACAACTTGAACAGCAGCATCATCAACAACAAAAACAAAGACCTGGCAATCAACTCGATCTAGTTCAACAACAACTTGGTCAACAGCAGCAACATCAACAACAGCAGCAAGCTTTATCCCACAAACAACATCTTGCAATACTTTACCAGCAGTTGCTCAAACAGCAGCAAGAACAACAACAAAAACTGCATCAGCAGAACCAGGGTGCTAAGGACAGCAGAGAAACAAGGATATGAGGAGAATGTTGTGGATGTTTTCAAATGATGGTGATGTTTAGACCAGATCAACCCAAGATGTTCACCAGGAGCAGATTCGTTTGGCCCTCTGGATGTGCCAAATGACATATAAAGCCCCAGCCACAAAGAGGCCCTGGAGCAACACGAATGAACACGACTCCAAAGTTAAATGCCTCGGAACAAAGAGTCATGTTGCTTTAGGGCTCCTATGTGACTGGGGCAATACGAGGTGTAAGAAATCTGACCAGACCATTAGCGGAGAACAACCTACATGTTTTGCACCATAATTCCAGCTGATGTCACACATTACTATGATTGATACCTCAAGGATGCTGATGGTGTTGAATGTGATACATCATCCATAAATCTGCTTGTGAAAATCAGCTATACCAACCAGCAACAGGGATACAAATGGATATCATGGGAATTGTTCATTCTTGCAAGCAGCAATGTGATGACATTGATGTGAAAAATGTGGGAAATGTTTTACCGAGTTGTTTTTAAACTTGAGAATGACCGAGAAAGAGACTGGAGGATGTTTTTTATTGTTATGCTCAAAAGATTTTCACTCAGCACAATAACAAGTTTTCATAGTCAACTGTAACTTTAGACTGTTGCCCCATCATTGATGTAATGGGAACAATGGAATGTCATTTTTTTCCCCCTAATTCATGTTTGCATTATGCCATCTTCTTGACTAATACCATTTTGCTATTTTCCCTTATACTGCTTTTTTATTTCTCCCTGGTGCCTTGAAGTTGTTTCATTTTGTCAAGGTAGTACACTTTTCCCAAATAAGGTTTCACTCACCTGGTAACTTCTCTTCAGTCTTCCTATACCCGGGAGGTGTTTCATCAAGATTTGTCGCAGCGACAAGGAGTCATTTTCCGACAGTTCCCATAGCAACTGTCAGCGATAGTGCTTTTCATCCAATCACAATCAAGGAATTTGTCAGCGCTGACTAATTGTCTTGCGACAAATCTTGATGAAACACCCCCCTGGAATTCTAAATCTGTTTCTTTTGCAAATTCAAAAAAGGGGTGTGGAAAATGTGGTCTTAATTTGCAACCTATCAAGTCCATTTTGCATCCATCTCTCTCCTATGATCTTTTGTCTCAAATGATCTTCTTTATCCACTGGTATCGGTGAGAAAACAAGATGCCAATCCTTATAGACAATGTACATGTAGATTGACAGTTCTGTAGATTGATGTTTGCATCTTTGTCTATTCTGGGTAAATTTGTAAACACTTGCTATAGATAACAGTTATAGATAGTTAATGCCAGTTGATAAATACCAAACCCTTTCTTGGGAGACAGTTGTGATACATGATGGTATCGTGTATGGAATTGTTTAGTGACATCTGTTCATTTTGGTACTACCACCTTCTTCAAGCATGAAAGTACCCAAAGTGTTTACAAGAAATACAACATTTTGCAGGCATGTCTTCCTTTTTTAGTCTAAAGTATCACAAGTAGATATAGAAAATACGTTCTTCACATATTAGAAGGAATATCAACAGGGTAACATTTCAAATTTCAGATGCCGAAATGTCCGTGTAGATTAGTAGACATTTGATCTTTGCTATTTTTAAATCAACTCATTTTAAGAAGAGTCAAATCTGTATAATCCTTAGCCAGTATTGATTGTAGATCTAAAATATTTTAAGCAATATTTTATTTCCATTTTAGCCATGAGGGACTTGTATGTTTTATAAGGAGACAATGACTTTAATACATTCAAGGCCTGCAGTTTATGTAAACATTGCAAATGAACATTATTGATCATATGAAAATGTATTCACATTCTTCAATTAGGAATTAAATCTGTTATTTGATCATGTATATATAATATATATCTGTAAATAGTGAATAGAGCTTGATATGGTCATCAAATGCCAGTGCCAAAGGTGTATATATTCTTCCATATTTATATTTGCTTATAGTCACCTTGTACTGTAGACTGTTCGTAACAATTTCTGGATTATTTGTGATACAGTTACAGAGGTTTTGAGGTGCATCTTAAATCTTTTACTACAGGTGCCGAGTAAATTAGTTTTAACGACAGTGCTGCATTAACAAAAGCAACCACAAAATGAACACACCTAATGAATGTAACAACAGTTTAAAGGTTCAGCCTATTTTCCAAATATTGATATATTGCTATATTTTGTAGTAAGAAAAAAAAAACATGTTAGTGTACATTAGCAAGGTTGCCTAAATTATAGCATCTTTGCTATACCACAGTTTTGAATCTGGAATGAAATACACATAGAATTGTGGCAGACTTAAGTCCTTAATATCTGCCTGTTTTATATAGTTTACTTTGGACCTGTGATATAAGAAAAAGGGTTTAAAGATGAATCTCAAAACCTCTCAAAATTGTACATGTTTTGAGAGTTTTCCAGCGGGATTGCCCGTAACTTTCATGTGGTATTGGTACTCTTTATTGAGGTGGGTGATGCATTTATTCTTAAATTGTTCCATGATGATATGTAAGTATGATCACTTATTATTGTTGAGAATTTGATAACATATTCAATACTCCTTCTCTTCTGCTTCGTCTGATTCAGTTAAACAAAGAAACTCCATAAGGAGAACCCATCCCATGTTATCTACTTCTTTTTGACTGGTGACCTGCATGTCTGAAATCGACCAAACCAGGGTGGTGTTTCATCAATCGTTCTTAAAGTTGCGCAAGACTTTAATAATAGTAATAATAATATTCAGTTTTTATGTAGTGCATAACACATAGCCATTGCATGTCCCTATGTGCTTACAGAGCAGAAAAAGAAATAACAGATTTGGAGAACATAGATCTACTTTAAAAAGCAAGAAAACGCTGTACATCTGATATTGTGCACTAGGTTCATGGACATGCAAATTATTTGTTGAACAAATAATTTTTAAGGAAGACTGGAGTACGTTAACGAGTATAATACACATAATTTTCTTGATCATTCAGCGCAAGAGCCGATACCAGTCGTGCGGAAATTTGTTCTTAAAGTCTTTTGTAACCTGGTGAAACACCTACCACGGTTTTCAAATATTCAAGCAGAAGTCTAGAATACATGGATTGTAATTCTGCAATAACCTTTGATAATGCATAATGATATGCCAATTGCACATTTGTGTGGTATTTGATCAATGCTTGAAGATAGAATTAACAGTTTTGCCCATCTTCCTTGTTTTTCTTTTATATTTAGTCCAGCTTCAAAATTAGCAATTCTAAAAGTAAGAAGATTATGAGCTTGGCATATGACATATCTGAAATGTAACTAGTTATTTCACAAGAAGTGTTTTAATGTAGTACTAATTGTATCAAAGCAATTGACAAATTCCCTCTCAACTCATCTATACATTTATACATTTACTGTTTTAATTGTAAATATTTGCATTACAGTTAAGATTCAAACCAGTTGATTAGAAAATAATTCAATATGCATTCACAAATAATCAAATATCTGAAAATAGGGGTAAAGGTAGGAAATGTTAATCTATATAGAGTATTACTAATCCCAACCATTGAAAATCAAAATAATGCATTTTAATTATTTCATTATGATTATTGGAACATGTCAGTTGGGTTTATATTAATCAGCCATTATTTATTTCATGTCATCTATCATAATGGTTTGTTAAATGTATACTTTACAGTGGGAAGTGTTTTATAACAGTTCTTACACTGTATATCATGTATTCAAACCATTTTGTCATTGTGATGTAATCTGCCTAATGTTCCTTTTCCATGTAAGCCACTTTGTCAAAGGGCTTTCATCCAACAAGTGCTTTCCCTTTATGTAATGTAGTCATTTTGTGCTAATTATTTGCCTACCTGACCCTCTTGTTGCTATAAAAGTTGATACAAAGCATTATATTTTTACTCATCTCATTGATTAATTACAGCCTATGGGACTTATTAGTCCCATTCAATTCCCAAAATTCTCTTTTTCCCCCTGACATACATGTATTTTTATGTTTTAAGGATAAATACAAAATACAAAGTAATTGCATGAATACAGGATATATCATGGTTACATCTGACAAGACATTGTCCATACCAAAAACTTCAAATTATGATTATTTCTTTTTGGAATGATTGGTCATGGCAATGTTGAGACTTTAGACTTTTCTTAAATTTGGGTAATATGCAGATTTCTTTAAATGTCTTTTATCATTTCAATTTTATTTTGGTACAGGGAAAATGCAGAGATCTGCCATCACGCAAGATAATTTCCTTTTTTGACATTCTTGAATGGTACTTTTATCAACAAAATTCATTTGAAAGAGGTCTTATGCACAAAGTTGACTATTCCTAAGCTTTTTCACTATTTAAAGTACAATTGGTTGTAATACAATGTCTCTGTATATTTGTATTCATATTTAACTTGTTTATACCCACCGATTTGTAGATAAGCAAAGACTGCCTTATTTTGAAAATTTAAGCAACACATATGGTGTTAATGCCTTGGTTTGTTAATTCACTTATTTAGTCATCTTCTGATTAAAATGCAATTGATTGTGTTATGGTATTCCATCTCTCCCTTAAAGACTCGCTCGGCGCCAGAAATATCTTGCTATGATTAAAAGCAGAAAAATCCGATGAACAGATTTAAAAAAAAAAAAAAACAGAAATAAGGAAGTTATGAATATTTCAATGTATATGATTCAGCAGTGGTTTTAAATCACTGTATGGCAAATGTCATTACACATGAATTTTGATCATGTGTCATAACGTATATCATGCACTTCCTGTCAGTAAACTTATTGTTTTTAAGATTCTGTTTTAATCCATCAATGTTTATTTTTTTAAATCAATAAGCGTATCTATACCGATAATTATATTGAAGGAAAAACTATTCTCTTTGCTCTGAACAGTGAAAGGGGGTGATTTTTTAAACAATAAGATATAATGAACTACTTGCAGAGAAGTGCCTAAACTACGTCATATCATGTGACTCAACCTCACCAATTTGCACGACGAGCAACTGTTGAATTATAACATTGAAATATTCATAACTTTCTTATTTATTGTCGGATTTGCTTCAATCTGTTCGTCTGTTTTTTTCTGCTTTTAATCAAAGCAAGATTTTTCTGGCGCAGACCAAGTCTTTAACTTAGTCAGTACCATAGAATGAAGTGAATCAGAACACGAGAGAAATAGGGACAAAACTATGTAAAGTTGCTTTAATCTGCTTGTATATTTGCTTTGCCTTATTTTATATTATTTATAAATTGAAACCCAGGGCAGAGTTTATGGAATGAGACATCTCATGAAAAGGTCTTTTTTAGGATTCTAGTTTTATCTTGATTCACCTCATTGTCCTTATTTCCCCAAGTACGCAATATTTTAAGAAGTGTATATTCATACATTGCATGTGAGACATATTATTTATTGCTAAAGCCCCGGTCACATAGGACCCCGGAAGCAACACGATTCACCACAACTCGTTGTTCTGAGGCAGTTAATTGTGAATTAACAAAGAGTCATGTTGTATCGTGTTGCTTCCGGTGTCCCATGTGACCGGGGCTGTAGAATGGCTTGAGTAACTCACTTACACAATAAATATGTGATGTGAGGATGAAAAAAATCGGGCAAAGTGAGGTTCCAAAATTGATTAAATATTTTGATCAGTAATGTTCTTATTGAGCATTCATTATTTTACATTATAACATTTTTCAGAAGGTATTTTTATCAGATCATGTGGATCATTGTAGAATATGGTTGTCCTCAAATTCAACATTAATATATAGAGCAAACAAGGAAAAAGACTCACATCAAGAGATGCCATTAAATGCAAGTGCTCAATGTGTACTTTATATGAGCCTAGCTAAATAATATTATCTTTCCATGGACAATATGGAAAGCTTAAAATGTCACGTGTCAAAAGATATTCCAATCAGGAAGTAATAATGGTGTTTGTTGATGCTTTTATGGTCTTGGGTTATGAATATTAGAGAGCGAATTGTTCTGAAAACCTCTCATTCAACCCATTTTTCTCTTTGGTTGTTAACAGCAGGGGAGACCTTGATTTGTTATTTGTCTAGGACCATAGTGTTTACTGTTTATAAGAATCATTTATATTTTGCACTTGCTCATAATTTTGTACATTATGCACATGCAATTTTCTACAGTTTTGCTTTAAAAATAATGCAAACTCATGGCTATGATTAAAGCTTTGTGGGTGTGCAATGCCGATTCGACAGTAATTTGACATTTGCCAAATACTTTAAGATATACTTTTGGTTTGAGAAGACAATTTTTTATACTTGTATGACTTCAAGGAGGTATGTGCATCATGTAGGAAACTCAATACAGCAGATCATTTTCTGATTTTCATAACTCTCTTCCATACATTCTATGTTGTTAGGTGGTTGTGAATATATGACAATACATGGTAGGTTATTGGGAACAAAATAAATGAGTTTCACCTGATACTGAGGACTAAAGGATATTTTCCAAATCACCTAAAGGAATCCACTGCTAAAACTTCTTTCCATTATTGTTATCAAGCTTCGTTTCCTTTTTTGCCACCTACAAAATGAGCATTTTTTTTTCATACATGAAGGCATCACACAAAATCATCTTCACAACAAAAGACATCATACTGAAATGTATTCAAAGTATTTCTCAAGTGATGTTGGCAATCTTTTTAAATTTCCGCAGAATGCTATTTTCATCAAGAATTCAAAATGGTCCATTTAAGAGTTGTAAAGCATCTTTGCCAGAAATAGAATTTATATTCTTGTGCTCTTGATGCACAGTACTTATTTAACTCCAAAGATATTTCTACTTGTACAGAATATTTGTGATATTTATGGAGGGTTTGATATTGGAACTCATGTCAGCAATAAAGTGCTATCTTATTGTTATTATGTATACGCCATTAACGACAATAAATTTTAAAAGCAGTTGAATGCATTGTGTATTTTTATTATTATAAGACTCACACATTTCTATCTCCCCATCCATCCTTCCGTCCTTCCTTCCTTCCTTCCTTCCTTCCTTTTCTCTTCTCTCTCTTGTAACTCCCAATCTCATCTGTGGTTACATGACACTTCTCCCTTTGTCCATTTATAGCTTCTTTCTCCCCCCCCCCCCTCCCTCTTTGCCTCTTATTCCCTTTTCCCTTCCTTCTTCACTTCCTCTCTCTCCCTCCCTGCATCTTTTTCCCTTTTCCTTTCTTTCCATCCTCTCTCTCTGCTTATTCTTCCCTTTGCTCCCCCATCATTTTCCCCATCTTCCATCATTTCTAGATTTTCTGTCTCATGCCAATGATATGAATTTAATAGTAATGTAGCCTAAAGAATGAGGACACATTAAAGACAAATCACTCAAATTTGATCATATTTATTGTTGCATGATTACAATATTACTTACCAAAATATACACATTAATAGTTAATACATAATGAAATAGATAAGATCTAAAAAATTCTGTAACATTTGGACGGAATGCTCCAGGCACATGAATAATCATTCAGTGAAGGCTGAGGGTTGCAAGTTTGACTGAAAAGATGCAGCTGCTACATAATTCATTTTATTAAAGGTAGCGTCTGGGCCAGAATTTTTTTTTCTCTAATTGGAAGCAAAACAATCAGACAAACCGATTAAAAAAGTTTGAAGCAAATCAGATAGTTCTGCTTTAATTTGAAGCAAGATTTTTCTGTCCCAGAGCCAGCCTTTAATTCAACATGATTGTAGTGTAGAAATTTGGATAAAATCACAAGATGTAGAATTCATCTTATCTGCCATTACAATGATTTCCTTGACCCTGTTACATAAATAACAAATAACTTCTTTAGAACATGGGTTTATGTTTCTATGGCAGTTATTATGGAAAAAGGCTGGAAATTGTATAAATAGATTTGTACAAGTTATCATTGTATAAATATTTATATGCAGCAAGGCCAACGTGTCCAAACCTCAAAATGGTCAAAAGTCTCACTTCATGAACATCACAATATAACAACAAAGCAATGTCACTCAAGCAGCTGATGCCATTTGTAAAATGATTATCTTCAATGTTATGCATTTCGAGAAAAATGCAAAGGAAATATATCAAAGGTCACTTAAAATACGAAAATAACATTCACACCCGTGTGCGTACACGAAGAATAGAGATGCATCAATATACATATATCTACAATATATCAACTATATACACACATTAAAATTTACAAGTTCAGTACTGGCAAGACTTTCAAATGGACATGATATGCATAGTTTTTACATTGTTTGCTGAATTATGGATTAAATTGTAAAATATATGATAGAAAAAATAAAAGGGTCAAATTCTCATATGGGAGTTTACAATAAACCAAATAATTGGGATAAAAGTAACTATGGGGGTGTTGTTCAAATCCGTTGCAAATTGTAACATGCATTTTCATTTGCGCATGATATACGCTTCTAAAAATATGTGCATGAAACAATTATTTTGATTGGCGCGTTCCGATCAATTGCAACTTTTGAACCACACCTCTTTGTATACTAACGATACAAACTGGTGTTGTCTGAAAGAAGAATTATCTATACCTATAAACAAGCTAAAATTAATCACTCTCTTTTCAAAAATGTGTCATCAGAATACTAATTAATATCCAATTCATTGATCAAAATACAATAAACAAAGATTGTTGATGCTCACTCAGACACCACACCAAAATTGATAAATTTGCTGACAAAATATCACCAATAAATGATTCATAATTAGAATATCTTGTACATCAAATTGATACAGACTTATAAAATTACTCTTGTTCTAGTGTAATGGTTCGCATGAAGCAAATTTTAATCATTGATTAGGTAGCTTGTTATTCATTCAAAATAAAACTCAATGTGAATAACTAATGTACGTTCAACATGATATTCAAATAAGTAACCAGATAGAAAACAGAGCATTGGAAAAGCCCATGAGGCGTTTGTTCTACATATACAATATTTCATAGAAATTTTGGCAACATCAACTAATTTACAACTGGAGCATTTATGTGCTTTTTCATTTTCTATTAATTTTTCTCTGGCATGGCTCTAAATTAGTAAGTATCATCTGTCCGAATACCAGATGTCTGTATAGCAACTGTGTTCAAATCAATTACAACTTTGAAAATGTATCAAATAAGGCCAAATATAAATTATGTATGTTTGTTCTTAAAACATTTAAAAAAAAATGACCATATATTTATACATGATAAAGGCACAAATATTCATGAAATGTCAACAACCTCTTTGAAAAGTCACTTGCTATGTAATATATAATATATAATCCAACTGAAGCAGAGACAATAGCAGTTTCATCATATGTGTACATACACATTATGAGCTCAAAACATTGCCTCTGTTTCTCCCTGCCTGTTGGTATACATTCATTATTACTTTGGATACACTTTTAAATACCACTCCCCTCCCGATCAACACAGTGACCAAAACCCGTATTTCAAATCGAAACGGAGCATGGTGCAAATTTGATGGCAGAGGTGGTTTGTCAGAATAGTTATGTTGGCCTTGGTCTATAATTATGCTGTCCAACAAGTGGTTCTGAAACAAATGGCAAGCTTTTTAACCCTTTCACCACTGTCTGGATCTGCTACTGACCTGTTATGGCTTACTCCCCGCCTTCAGCAAGCTTGTCATGGTATATTCCTGCTTTGAGTAAACCAATTACTTTTCATCATTCATCAACATAAGTATACCACGGCCTGGGGCGGTATTCTGGTTGGTGTCTTATCTCAAAATATTATCTTATCTTTAATTTGCTATTCTGGAAGGTGTCTTATCTCGGTGTCCTAACTTTTGTCTTATCTTATGTCTTATCTCCTCTGCGCGTCATGAAAAAGCAGCGCGCAAGAGATAAGATAAATTGGTATTCTGAAAAGTGTTTCATCTTTTGTCTTATCTTATCTAACGTTTAATTTCTCATAGAGATTTAGGACACCTCCTAGCTGTCTTATCTCCAGCATGGCGGCAACTTTTCTTGAATTAAACGTTATTAGGGAATAGGTTATGTTAAGAAACGAATGTCTGATTATGAAAGACCAATACAGACTTCAAATAAGTTTTTTTGTTTTATTTTTTATGAATTTTGTTTACCTGCGACTTGATGCAACAGGGTGAATTTTCTTAACATGTGCTCAAAACAAACACATGATAATTAGGACAATTAATTTGCTAGCGCGCAGTACGCAAAGTGTTTCAGCGTATTGAAACTGTGTTGCGCAAGGGCTTCAGCTAAGCTTTTTATTGGTCAATCAGCTTGAGGGAGGAATGAAACATTGATTTCAATTGGTTGTCTGAGATAAGATAGGTGGGTCTTAAGAGAGATAAGACAGAGAAAAGAGAGTTTTCAGAATACCGATTTAAGACTGTCTTATCTTAATGGAGATAAGACAAAAGATAAGACACCGAGATAAGACAGCTACCAGAATACCGCCCCTGGGTTATAACCAAAGAAAGGATTCCCAATCAAACCTCTACAACTGCTCAAGCAGATAAAATAGATTTCCTACCCCATTATTCTGCAAAGGATGGATATTGCACCTGCTTCCAGCTGAACAAGTAGGAAGATACCATCTTCTGTCTGCTAGAGGCATGTAAATGCTTGAATGGGGAGTTTGCGTTTTGTCAAGTTTCTTTTTCTCTTATTTTCTTTGTAATTTGGGGATTAGCCTTCAGTCCCTTGGCATAAATGGTCATGCGTGTATCAAATATGTGGTTTGGATGGGGGTTGGAGGGAGTAGACTGCCAAAGCGCAACTGTAATAGAGCAATATGATTCATAGCTGCATGAATCAAACTAAAAGGCCAATTTTCTTGGTAGATGTAAAGATTATACATACTTTAACACAAGAGACGAGTATAAATTTGAACCACTATGAAAACCGCTGATCAATCAAGACTGACAAGTGCTCACGTGCACGTCGGAACTTCGCCCCTCTACTAGATTTGTTATCACCTGAACGAAGAGCTCCCTCTCATGTCCTCTCTTGTCTGGCTCTCGACCTATCCCTCTGACTGGACGTTGAAGCAGAGGTAGGAACAAACCCTTGTCTTGCCATCCTCTCAACATGGATCTTGTCAACTACATAGTTCTGGAAGACGGATCAAAAATATATAAAATAATATGAATATAAATGGGGTAGAGATGAAACAAAACACTGTCTTATCATTTCTTCATGGTCTTTGTTAACTTCAAATTCTGGTATGACAAGTCATGAATAACGCAAATCAACAAATCAGAACTAATAAAGAAAACACTGTCTAACAATTGTTTCAAAATCATTATGGATTTTGTGACTTACACAGGTTATAGACACATTTAAAAAAGAAAAAAAAAAGACAGATTGAAATGAAAGCATCGTCTCATCTTCAACTCTGGAAAAACATGCCATAGACATAACAAATAAAGAACAGTGGAACTCAAAACACTATCCTAACATCTGTGCTTTTTTTCTCTCTAAAATAACCCAATTATATTGCTAGAAAGCTTTGTGTATATCCAAAAACCTATCATTTTCATTATAATTCCTTAGATTCATTGTAAGCATTTTTTGCCATGTTGGGAAAAGCCTATTATGAGAATTTAATCATGATTATTATTAAATGACTTCAAAGTAGTTCATCTTACCATTATCAGATGTAGCTTCTCCTCATAGTCTAGTGTCTCAAGAGGTTCATCATGTTTCTTGTGACATTTATCTACCAGGTTGTTGATTGCCATCTTTATCCTACCCAACGTCTCACTCTGTAGAAAGTAAAATATAAATGAGAAACTATGGCGTCAGCAAAGTATAATAGCATGCATGCTTCATATAAAAAGATGAGAGAATATGCACTATTTATTCATCAAATTATCAATTCATTCATACATACCATCCATGAATAAACTGTCACATACTTGATAGAAAAGAATGTATCATAAACGATCAGATTTCAATGAATATCAATCATTTTCTTTTGACATCATCTATTGTCCATCCATCCATCAATTGTCCCCTCTACGCTGTAATACATATTTTTGTAAGAGCGCTATATAAATGCCCATATTATTATTATTATTAACATAATGCATCATTAAATGTTATCTCTTCAGCATTGATATCAATCCTGTCAGACTAACAATATGCAAAGTGATTCTATTTCTATTTATAACCATCAACACCTTGACAATCCATTCATCCTGCAATATTTTTAGTCTCTTCTCATCCATCCATCTGATATCCCAACTAATTCTGCATTCAAATCAATCTAGGGTTGTGTTGCATAAAAAACTGTTTGTAGAATTATGTTGATCTATGAACAGCTTCATGGAACACGACCCTGTTCTCCAATCAAGTTCTCTATCCAGACATTAATCCATCCATTAATTCTTCTATATATAACGGAATGCATTATTAAATATCATATCTTCCACTTTGGCATCAAATCAATCCTGTCCCCTGACAATGTTCAATACAGGGGTGAGTTGAAAGAAATGGTTTCAGATATGTACTAATTGACAAGTTGTGTTAGCTCCTTGTTTATCCTCGTAAATATGGTACACTATAATACATTAGCGTGTAGATGTTAATAGGGTGTCATAAGAAGTTATGTCTTGGAACAAAGAAATACAGTTCTTGCAACATGCCCCAGTTCTCTATTAATTCCCCTCGTCATTCCCTCTATTCATTCATCTATCTCACCTGATCTCTATAACAGAAAGCATCATTGAAGATCATCTCTTCCAGCTCAGCATTCATATCAATCCTGTCCTCCTGCATGTGTTGCATCTCAGCAAGGTCCTTGTTGATCACCTGATATGAAAAGAGGTCAAAGGTCACAGGAGAATTAAACATAAATACATAATTTAACAAACTTATGTGAAATAAAACCATAGTTCAGTATGTAAAAAATCAAAAGTCAGTTAGGATAATTTCTCCTTGACTAAAGTATTAAAAGAAAAGATTGCTGATGGTTATTTACAATTTGTGGTCCCAAAATTGACTATTGAATGTTATAATGGCATAACCCAAGAGGACTTATGGCTTTCTTGTGTTACACACTGAACAGAATGAAGGATATACAGACCAGTAATGTTGAAAAACAATTTAAAAAACTGCACCTACAAAGGTTGAATTTGTGTTTCATTATTTCACATGCAATTGGTTTAACTACAATAGCTCATTAGCATTCATTTATATTCTAAACAAAGCACAATTTTTTCATTTTACTCTGATAGCTCAATTTATTCATATATTCCTAGCTCTTGCAAAGTTAAGATGAATTTTGTTAGCTTTAAAATGAGAGATAACAGAGCTCGAGAGAAACAAAACGGCTGCCTGAGCGGGCAGGTGCAAATGTGTCATATGATTGATTGCGATTCTACGCCAATAGGAAGGGGAGGAGACATGAAACTGATTACAGGAAATATGGCAGGTGTTCTGACCTCCCTGGCATGAAAGTTATTCAGCCGAATGATAGAATTCTCTGAAAATTGATTTCAGTAAGGGCAAGTGATGACGTGGTGTCAATAATATCAATTTGGGTCACTTTAAAAGTTCACCATCACACCTTGCATTTCCTGAACTGTTTGACATTGTGACATAAATGGCCTATTTCTTGATATAACACATTTCCTACTTATAAAAAGCCGAAAATAGAAGGAAACAAATATTGCAGTATTGGGGAGTACCCATCTTTATATAGTGACCACCTATCTTGCTTCCATTGAGATAAAAATATACTTCTTATCACCTATCTGTCCCCGAGTGGCCACTAAAGACAGGTTTGACTGTAACATTTGACAATTCGAAAAGCTTTGTCATGATCTTTATCATTTAATCAAGTAATGAGCACATGGTTGTCGAAAGGGGGTACTGTATATTATTTCAAAGTGTAACCCAAACTCTATCCCTGAACCAAAACCTAATTCTGACACATGTATGTTAGTATTATTTCAATTATTTTAATTATTTTATCGCCATACAGATTTCTCCTTACCAATATGCCTTGATCATGTTTGTACGCTACATGTACTCGAGTTCATCAGGCTTTATAAAATGTCAACATACAAGGCTGAAATGTAAACTGCAACCGTAAACTACATCCCTAAACCTAACCCTCATTGCAAATGCCAAAGTAACGTCCAAGTGATATACACATATTCCACCTACCAATATGCTTTGATCATGTTTATACTTGAGTTCATCTAAGTGAAGATTCTTCTCATCCACCTCATCATACATGGATTGGACTCAGTTGACGAGGGAATCATTGGTGAAACTGAGCGTCCGATGTCTGTCCATGATACTCCTTAACATGTCATCATTTACCTCCAAGTAATCTGTAAATGTGGAATAAAGAGATATATTGGTCATAAAAAGATATTCTGTAATATTTGTTTATATATAGACGGACAAAAACTTGCATTAAAAGGATGAGAATCTCAAAAGCAGTGGAGCTCAATAATTTAGAATGAATTTGCATGATGACAAAGTATAACTGAAAAAAAAGGATCAGAACACTGGCTTTGTTATGGTGTGACTTCCTCTGTTACCTACTAATGGAGAGCGAAGTATGTTGAGAATAAAACTAGCATTGCAATAATTCTTGCCTTATTCAGAAATGAATAAACAACAATAGACAGTGCGTTTCCGAGCAGATTTGATGAGATCATTTCAGAAATGCACTGTCTACCAATGTTTATTCATGATGGGATACAGCAAGAATTATTTCAATTGTTATATACACAACACAAAAACCATTCAATCGCTAATAATTTTTAAAAATGAACAAGTTTGGATGGTTTTAATTCAAACCATTTTTTACTTCACAATTATTCTGGTGCATTTAAAATAATAGACAATGCTTCAATTTCTCAACTAGAATGGTAGTTATCAATTTTGTAAAAAAAAAAAACAGTTTGATGAATTAACACCCCCCCCCCCCTTGGATAGCTAAGCACTTAACACCACATGATTATAATTACTCTACACATATCATATAACTGGTCCTGCAGAAGGGCCCCTTAGCATTAGACTTGAAACCAGTGAAGACTAACTGTGATGGTACATGTACTTACTTTCTGGAATATTGTCGAGCACTCTCATTAGGAATTCCTCAAACTTCTTGTATTTCTTGATCTTCTCATTCAGTTTATGATGCCTATCAAAAGAAATTGAAACGATGTTGAGTTTTGTAAGATTATGGATCATCATTGAAGGAAGACATAGAACAAGTGACTAAAAAGTTACAATTGATTGGTAAATGCCAAACAAAATCATTTGCAATAGATTGACAGTTGATACACAATCAAGTGCAACTTTCTAGCAACATCTCCATACTTGCTCAGAACCTAGTTAGTATGAAAGCCAAAATATGACAATAAGTAATACTTGTTAAAAATGACTACTCATTTGATGAAAACAAATGTGAAATTAAGAATCACATTCTGACAGTTGAATCTCACTTTAAAGCCCAAGTATAGTTTTGGTAAAAGCGAATATTTTTATCACCAAATTTTGTCTTCAAATCTACTTAAAAAGAAACATGATATCATGAACATGTTGTACAAAAGATTGTACGAAAAATTAACAAGTTTTGGAAAAGTTATAACCTAAAGTGTGGAAAATATTTTAGCGTCGTAGCCCCCGACGCGAATTCAATATTTTCTTTCTTGATAAAGGACAGCTTCTCATGAACAAAATTGGATACAAATTTCAGAATTTATTCTTTATGTATTCCTTTTTAGCATGCTTTAATAAAATCTTGGAAATAATTGTCTATATGCCCGATAAGAAGCAAAATATTGTTATAACCAAGAGAGGGCGATAAATACGATTTAACGGTCAAATTCAAATTTTCAAAAGAATTCGCTCGTAGAAAAATATGCTATGATCTTGAAACGTGTATAGAAACTATCTGTCATGGTATATATCCCCAAAATTCACATTTCTTTAATCTTTACCAAAACTATACATGGGCTTTAATATTTCAGAAACTGAATTCAATCAATAGAAAGAAACCGCTTAATATAAAATGACACTTACCTTGTTTTTAATTCTTCTAATTGAGCCAAAAGTAGATCATATTCTGCTTGTTTCTGTTCTTTAACCTTCAGTTCCTGTTGATATTTGTGAATAGCTCTCCTTCTTTTGGCTTCAGTCTCGTGGATAAACTTATCAAACTTTTCCACTCTGTCCTTCATCTGCAATTAAGAACATTTATGATGATATTAATCTATTTAAGTTAATTCTAAATACCCTAACAAGTGGAAAAGTGAGCAGTTCCATTCTTCATTTAATTCAATATAATTTTTCAGTCTTTACCAAATTAATTTTAAACACTGTAAAGTGATTTTTATCTAAAAACATTTTTAATAAAATTTGTGTGAAAGATTGAATTATAAGCAACAATTGTCAAAGTTGGAAGACCCCATTTTGAGAGAGAGAGTTCTTTCAAACCTTACACAGGTTACTCATTGTAATTAAATAACCTTATCATTAAATTAATAAAATTAATAATTTATCTCCCCGATGAAAAATCATTCTACTAACAATTATCTAACATTACCAATATTTATATACATTGGCCTAACATTGCAAGAGATCTTGATAATTCATAGATCCCTTATTCAAGAAATTAAAATACTCAAAAACCTTCATCTCTCTTTTCTTACCAATTGTTGTTTCTTCTGTAGATCCACTCTTTTCTTCTCACATTCTTCCATACGCTTCTGGAACTGGATCCGTTTCGTGCGGAGCTCTTGCGTGACATCGTCAACTTCTACTTCTCGCTTCAGGAGCAGTGTCTTCTGTAACGTGTTCAGTCCAGTCTCTATCAATTTACCTGCAGACTGTTAATGGCAAAACATTGATTGATTGATTAATTCATTGAATTTATTTCCATGTTAAAACATTTAAAATTTAAAGATACAGGGTAGTGCCCACATTCAGCTCACCCATCAAGGGGAGCTGCCTGGTCTTCTAGCTGGACATGTCTGGTATCCCATATTATGAAAAAAAATATTGGAAAATTTATTTTTAATGATGATCTTAAAAGAAGATCTTTAAAAAAATAAAGTAAAATGCTTGTTTGAATAACATTTCAAAGCTTTAAATTCTGCTTGACACAATCTTGATAATTGATGAGGTACATGTAATTCCTTTACGTAGCTCATCGATGAAGCTATACTAGGATAAATTGGTGAAGAGAGTAGAAGCAGGGAGTGTCCCGATAGGCTGGTGGAGTACTTATCAATGTATCAATTTGTTTAAATCTAAAATGAACCATGCAACTTTACTGCTAACAACCAACTACATAGTGAAGTCAAATTGTTGTCAAGCTATTATCTTGCTCCATTGATGAAACATATAAATTACTCTTGGTACATGTGTGAAGAAAGCCCCAAATATGCAATCATTTCAAACATCCAAACTTGAATTTTCATTGCTTAACTCTCTGATCCTATATGAACTTTTTTACATTACATGTATGCCAATTAGGCCACTTTACCACTTATGATTTGTTTATCTTTATTCTCTCTACATGTAAACAAACAAAATAGATGAAGTGCATTTCAGAGCATATGTTTTGGCAAATAATATGGAAATTGGATGAACAATCTTTTGGTTTTCAAAACTGGTGAAACTAGAACTATAACTTACCTCCTTAACAATAGGATATCTGTTCACATTATCGTCTTCTTCATCACTAGGAAATAAAGAAAAATGTTGATAATATGTATGAATTAGAATATCAAATCCATCTAATGAGAAATATATTCTGTTGATTGAAGCGATTGCAACAATATTAGCATGCATTTGTTGATTAATATTATCATTATTTCACATTGGTCTAACCTTCTTTCTTTTTTTTTACATCACATATCTCACATCAATTCGAAGTAAAATAAATTTTGACTAAATAATAGTTAATGTCGGCCTATCGAATTCATTTAAATATCTTTTTAAGAAGCTATGAAATAACACTTTTAACATCCTCCAGAACAATCATTAATAATACTCCTTTTTATCTTAAACATTCAATGCATACCAATAAAAGACTGAAATAAATTGAATACTAAAAATATTCCATCAGACATATTCTCATTTGTAATAGTTCTAATACTCTTATAAATTTTAACAAAACCAAGTCCAATGGTCAACCACAAATGCATATAATTAGTTCAAAGGTATGCTGGTCTTTGAGGCCTAATAAGGTTTCAATGAAAATTTCAACAATTCTTTTCTCCTTCACTCAGCAAGGTTTTAATTACAACGTACATGTAATTGCAAAATGCACTGTGCATAGCACTGCAATAGTGCTCGAGCTGATCGAACTGCACTGCTAAAGTGATATACACAAATTGAATGGACAAAAATAAGGCCAAGTAAAATGAACTATAAAATTCGTCTTACCCCCTCTCTCCAAGCTGGGTCACGAAAACACTCTGCTTCTGGGGCTCAAGCTCTAATTTATAAGGAAAACTGGTCGCTTCTGAAGCTGCCATTTTGGTCAAGAAATATCTTCAGAACCTCTAAAATAGATATTTTGATCGTCAAACTCTTATTACAATGCGCATTGTGTATACAGGAGAATTTAGTGTGCATACATGCATAGAGAATTCACCTGTTCGCCGAAGTCAATCACATATGCAAATGAGTTGTCGCCAAGGGGACGTCCCACGCTAAGCTTCCCCGATAGAGGGGGACATTTCGATAAAGGAACTTGTGGCAAGCGGAATGGGCGAGTTTTTTTTTTTATCAGTCTGACATTACTATAAATACTGAGCAGAAATCTTTCCCAGTATGGTTGCACATTTGTTGTGGCCACGCAAAAGGAGGGAAATGAAGAAAAAAAATGTCTACACTACCAAAAAAAACCCCACTAGATTCGATGTTGCCACATCCATGCAAGCGGGAGAAATGTCTAACTTTCCTGAAAAGGCTAAACATATGGAATTGAATGTACCAAAATGACTGCAAAGATTTTAGAATGAAGTCACAGATTCTGGTGAAGTTGACAACCCAATGATCCCCATTGCAGAATGAAAGAAAAATCTTAAATTAATTAATATTCAATTGATACCCTGTTTCTCCTCTTCTGGCAGCATATAAATGCAGACGTGTAGTTCGGAATGCATTTGAGCCTGAGGGAGCGGGGGAGGGAGGGAGAGGCTACACGCCTGTAATGTGTATAGTTGACTTGATTTCGCTACTTTGATTGGCCCATGAACCACACAATGACCTGAACTTCATATGATACGCAAATTGTTGTTTATTAACACTGTCATAAGCCCACTGCAGTCCCCAAATTATCCGACAAAACAACAGAAAGTAACAACAACAACAACAAAAGAAACTCAACTTCTTAACGGGAAGTGTCCAACAAGATTTACTGGTAAAGTGTATCAACTACAAGTGATATTATCTATTTCTATACCAAATACAAAATTTTGTAACCAGATAGTTAATATGAAATTGCCTGTAAATCTAGTGTCCAATCTCCATTAACCCTTTGAACCCTAAAGTACTTTTTAAAGAGATATTGCTACTTTTCAATTTGCTTTGTCAGCACTACCCTAACACAATAAAGTACCCTGTCTCAATCAAATCAATTCTTTAGCAGAATTTTGATGAGCAGATGGTGCAAACATACATTTCATCAAACCTGGAAAAAAGGAAATCAAATCTGCTACTTGCGACTTTTGACTTGTAAACAGGTCATTAGGGTTGAAATTTGTTTGTTTTTCTTCAAAATAAGTTACTAGTCTGGGTAGGGAATGGAAAGCTAAATGTGACATAGACTAAGAATGAAGATTTAGTAATAATAATAATAATGATGATCGGCTTTTATAAAGCGCTTATCAACTCTTCATAAATAATTCTCTATAAGCGCTCTACAGTTGCAGCATTATTACCCTGGCTTTAGCCCGGCAGCCACTTCATTAGCGCACTTGGCGTTTCAAGGAATAAATATTCCTACCAGGTACCCATTCACCTCACCTGGGTTAAGTGCAGCACAATGTGGGTGAATTTCTTGCTGAAGGAAATTAACGCCATGGTAGGCGAGAGTCATGACCACTACACCACGGCGCCTACTTGATAGTATCCTATCAAGCAATGTAGCAGTTTCCTTTCACTTAATTTTTATCCGAGACAAAATGAGAACTTAACAATTTTTATGAAAATATACGAGATCCATAGTGTGTCGGTTTACATAACATCGTCGGTTTGTCAAACATGTTATTGTGGGGGAGGGGGGTACCCGCTCCCTCCATCACCCCCCCCCCCCCCCCTCTGGCTTATGCACCTGGTATTCCATGCCCGAATATAATTATGTACGAGGCGATTGCAATGCTTAAATCATAAAACCTTTGCTATGGGCAATCCAGTATCAATGAACGGTTAATTCTAATAAAATCTTCTCTCTTTAGATTGCAAATTGCATTAGGAATGAAAGATAAAAGAGAGACGTCAAATTATTAGTCCTAATATGGGGGACAATGGGAAATGAAGTGTAAGAAAAGAGGAAAAGAACAAGAATTACAAAAAAAGTCAGACAAACAGACAAACAGAAAACGCAGACGAGGTATTAGGTATTAGGTATATAAGAGCGCAGAGAGTGATAGGGAAAAAAAAGAGATTTAGAAATGAAAAGAAATGAATAGCAAAGAAGAGAAAGGGGTGAGGTTGCGGAGTTCGCTCTACTGATAAAATGAAAAGAATCTGCCTATTGATTAATCGATCGATTGATGTTTATTGCACATGTAGTGTGTTTGGGGAAATCATGTTTGCCTTGTTTGAATAAGGACCCAGGAGGTAGTGGTTTTCGGTCATGTCCAAATATTCTGGTTGGTATCCAAGGGCATCAGCAAAAGCCATTGTTGCGAACAGGGGCAAAGTCAGATCAAGGAGACTTTCGTCAGATCTTTCAATCGCGCGGTTTAGAAAAGTTTCAGAAACTGCGACAAAAATATGAAAGCTATAAATACGTTCAGCACGAAGGCAAGTTATGTAACTCGCCAATGCGCTTTGTTCTGGTCAAAAAGGCGAAGAGACAATTTGTACAAACTCACCTTCGAGCTGCACGCGTAAACTGTGCTAGTTTCTGAAACCTGATTAAGGTTCGGCGCTGAGTGTTACCCTAACTAATGTTAGAGTATACAACTATACTGGAGAAAAGGTAAAAGTACAAGAAGAAGAAGAGCTTTGGGGAAAAGGGAACGGAAGATGACGATACTGATAAAGAAGAAGGAAAAGAAGGTGAAGGAAAGAAAGAAGACGCATATAAGTATGAAAAGGAGAAAAAGAAGAAGAATAAGATGAAAAAAGTGATGAGAAGGATGATGACGGAGGATGAGAATGATAATTATGAAGGAGGAGGAGAAGCAGAAGAAGAAGTAGTAGTAATAGTAATAGTAGTAGTAGAAGTATGATGAGTAGAAATTGCAGTAGTAGTAGAAGTAGTATTTATTTATTTATTCATGTTTTATTTACAACAAAATAGAAAAAGAAGAAAGGGTAGATGGTAGTCCGATTCAGTAATGAAACTGCTCTACCACGGAGCCCTCTATCCATACAGATAATGTACATGTACATGTACAAACATTATAAATTAACATAAATAGAACATAAAAACACACAAAGAATCGATTTAAACAACATCAAAATTGGATAAGGAAACAAATTATGATACAATGATAAATGCATGAACTAGAAAAGAAAAAAACATATGTAATAGAATCTAATTTAATCTAAATTTAAATCTAAAAACGGTGATCCCCCTCCCGCCCCTGATGAGCAAGATATCATTTAGAGTATGTTGGAATATATTCTGCATTGTTTTTTGTAAAAGTGACAGTGATTTGCAGTTATGGACTGTTAGTGGTAATGTATTAAAACGAGTGGTTCCGATGAATGAAAAAGACTGTTTTTAACTCTGATTTTGGACGTGGGATAGTACCACATAAAATAATCATTCGTTTACAGATTTTGGACGTGGGGGTAGTACTACAGAAAATAATAATAATAATAATAATAATTGAATTTATATAGCGCTTTTTCCAGAGGATACAAAGCGCTGCTTAAAAATACATATTAAAAAAAATAGCTACATTATGAATTATAAAGATGGGTTTTGAGGTGTTTCTTGAAAAGGCTGAGTGATTTGGTATTACGGAGAGATGCGGGGAGACTATTCCAGAGTCGTGGGGCCAAGGATTGAAAAGAGTTGAAACCGGCTTGTTTTTTAGACTTCGGAATCTTAAAGGAAGGGGCACAGCTGGAACGGAGAGAATATGACGTTTTCTGCTGTTGAAAGAGTGAGGAGATATAATGAGGAAT
>BQKZ01000003.1:160804-170971 GCA_036244855.1 Temnopleurus reevesii
GCGGCTATTAGACGAAATGATTAATGGACAAAGTGGTAATTGGACGACCTAATGTTAGACGAAGTGCGTTTGGACGAAACGGTCATTGGACGAGATGGCATTGGACCAAGTGGGGATAAACCGTTTACAATAACGAAAACGGTAAGCGCAAAATTGTCTTTATCTTCAAATATATTTCAATAAGACGAAAACGGTAAGCGCAAAATTGTCTTTATCTTCAAATATATTTCAATAAGACGATGTTTGAACTTTTGCTATGTCGTGATATATTTATCTTATATATTTACTGCCCTTCGTCTACCGTCATTTCGTGAAAACAGGATAATAGGGTGAAAAAAATATATCGCAGACAATGGTGAAATAACTAATTCCGTTTTACATACATTTCTTATTCAGAGACGACCAAGAACATTATTTAATGGTAAATAAATTCATTACAAGATAGAAATGCGCAAATACAAACTTTACATCTATTTTACAAATTTTGCCTCACTTTTTCGCCTCGGAAAAAAAAAATGTCCAGCAATCCCGTGTATCCAGGATCGTACTTAAGGGGGGGGGGGCATTTTTAGGGGGCGCACCCTTCAGTCATTTTGTTTTATAATCGAGTAATTTTTGTTATTTTCTTATGATGTATATATCATCTTTATTTCTTTTGTATATTGTGTATATTTCAATTTTGCATTTGTTGTGATTTCTTTTATGACGGAAATAAAACAAACAAACAAACACACACATACCCATTTTCACGTTTTTACTGGGGCATCTGTCTGCGCCAATAAATGTTATGGAATGAATTTAAAAGAATAATTATGATATTTGAATTGGCCATGTTCGAATTAAAATAAGTATTACGTAAGCCTAAACTATATAGGGGTAATTTAAATACAACTGTACTTATCAATTATACTGACTCAAAGTGTGAATACTAATTCCCTAATTTGCTATTGAGTGAAAGTTTGTCTAAATTGTATAACCGCTTCAACCACAAATCGTTAGAACAAACACTTTCTCTTCGGCCGAAAAGAATGCAGGCACCGTAACTCGGGTAATGTGTACCAAAATAGGTGTATCCTTTCTCCCTCCCCTATTTAGGGCAATGTCATTGTTATTATTTGTCGCCCCGTCCCACTTTTTAACAGCGGCAAACACTCCGCAGCCTTTATATGCTAATAATAAAGGAGCTTTTATAAACACATAAAGCCCGAGGATGAATCAATAAGCTAACAATTAGGCCCCCTCACTCTCAGGGTTCCCATAATATTGGACAGCGTACCTCGTTACCACAGGCAACCAACTTTTGGTGAGGCTCGAGGAATAACGTTGCGCAAGTCGAAAATGTAGATCTCACATTGAGCATTATTTGTGGTAATTTCACTATTTTTTTATTCAAATAAAGTGCAATGAAATATCTTAAAGCTATATTTTTTTTTTACTTTTGTAACATACCTATATTAAGATTTATGCTTCAAAGTTTTATTCCATGAAACCTGAGTGAAAAACGCGGATAAATATATTAGACGTTCATTCATGTGCTCCGCCCAATTTACTAATCCGTAGAGAATAGGGCTCTGTGAATGGACCCGAACCGTCGGCAGCTAACATGTGAATAGGGATAAACTTGATCGCGATATCTTTACCTAACTCCATGAAGGAACCGACAAAATGGGGAATTTTACCATAAAATGACGTAGGGATAAACCCTGACGAAATTTCAGTCGAAATCAACTTCATTTTGTGCCTGGAAATTATAATCGGAAATTATTTACTTGCTATGCCAAGCGATATACCGTGAAAATCATGCACAGTGAGTATTGTTACGTGCGTTGTTTACCAGTGTATTTTGTGGGGATTACAATGTAACCATATACCGGCCACCGGACCACGACCCGGGACTAGTATGGTTGTAGATAAACGCTCAGATCCGTACTTTGTATTCTCCATTATATTTTAACATAAATATATATAATTAAGTTTGTTTAGGAAATGACATACGAAGATATATGTGAACCAGGCCTGATGCCTACTTAATTGTGATTATTTTTGTGAGATTCTGTTTTATATTATTTGATTTTTTTTATATAATAAGAAAATGAAATTCAATTTGCTATCTGTCAAAAAATTTACATGTACTTGCTATATTATAGGGGAACCAGTAATGTTATCACATTTGATGTCAAATAATTCTAGCTTATAGTTCAATAATCAATTTATGAGTAAATTTTTACTTACAAATACAACATATAACCTACAACATAGTATGTATGTCATATTTTTTACCTGAATTTGATATACTTTATATTTTATACAAACCCACTTTATGATTTGCTTTGGCCTTGTATATTAATAATATGTATGTATTATGTTGTGTTTATTTCATCATATCATAGAGACAATATTGTAGTTATTGTATTAAAGAAATTATTATAATATGAGCTAAAAAAATAATGTCAAATCATTGATTCCTCATGTATCAAGCAACTTGGAAATGTTGCAAACTTGTGAGAAGCTCTAATATAATTAACTGCATTGTACATATCTGAATATGTAATGTAGGATTTCTATGTACATTGCACTACTAAACTTTTTATCCCTGTTCATAAAAGTTTATAACAAATACAAATTTGAACAGATATCATAAGAAAGTAAGACAGTATCGTGTTTTGGATCAACTATATAGGATTATTATAAAAACAGATACAATAAGTTATGTGTATACATGTATAACATTTAATTGTTTTTTTTAATTCCATGATAATAGAATACACTGCAGTTGATAAATTAGAACAGTGGTATTTCATAACATGATTGATTCAAAAGTGTTGATTATATTACGATATATTGATGTTCTCAGAAGACGCAGCAAGATGGGTGCATCATAATTTTCCTCATTGTTCTCCTCTTTAGAATACCGAGTGTTAGGAAAGAAGGGCGAGGGGACATTCTCCGAGGTTCTCAAATGCCAGCATATACAAGATGGCACATACTACGCTTGCAAGAAAATGAAACAAAACTACCAAAGGTGAGAAAAGAGTTTAAATTTATACGTCTCAACATCAGATGTTAGGATTATTATCATTTTGCGATATATTTATTAATACAATATCATGTATTAAGAGTAGAAATGTGATAAAAATCACAGTTCAAAGGCACACCTTCTCCCTTCTATTATTTCATTCAAGTCTGAAATGTTCAAGTTTTATGGGCAGGGTCACTTTTCTACACGGGTACGTATCTATTTTGCAGCATGATTCAGGTGAGAGGGTGCAGTATATTCCCAAGACCAATGAGTCAGAATGTAAACCTAAAATGTAGACCTAAATTGACTTCCTTAATTTGTCCCAACTTTGGTTATTCTAAGATAGCTTGTTAATTGGATAATGAATATCAACATTTTCCTTTGTATTTTACCATGGATTTAATAGAGTATTTGGTCCATTCATTTATTTGATCCTTTTATTATCAAGAAAAAAATAAAAATGCAGAAAGATCATATATTTCTGCAATTGTTATTTTTATTTATAATTTGCCTTCTTCATACAATGTACATGTATATTGAGATATTGCTGTAAATGACTAATAAATTGTTTGTATCTGGTTGTATATATAGTATATATACTGCATATATATATTTTTCTAATTAAGAATGTTTTTTTTATGATTGTAGGTGCATAAATATATACAATATGATTAACAAATAAGGTTGAATGATACAATTTGCAAATTGATGGTAATACATGCCACCACAAGTAGTTTATCTCATTACGATGAATGAAATTGCAATAAAGTACAACATGCACCTGTAAAATTATAATCAAAAATTGATTTCATGCTTTTCTGCACACCCATCACAGTACCACAGAAACCACAATTAATTAGTGATATATCCGGGTTCCAATGTATCTACATGCATGTAGAGGCAGAAATTCATATCTGATGACGTTGATTAATTAGATTGATGTTATGCTCAGTCTAGTACATACTGCATGCACATGACATGTATTCATGTATAGAAAACATTACATACATAACCGTGGTATTTAGCAGAACATAATACATTTTGCAAGAAGCATCTTAAAACGAATAAGGGATGTCTTTGAACAATTTGAAACATGTAAAAAAAAAAACACAATTATATTGATTTGATCACATATTATATAGAAAAAGAAAGGTTTGGAATCATGGATTCTCCCAAATTAAATATTTTTAGCATAAGAATATAAGCTTTGCTCATTGCTTTAATTATATTCAAAATTATATATGGAGGGTAAGATTTCTAGAGATATGTAATTAGTTACTCTCTAGTCGTACATATAAAAATGTCGAAGTGATGAGGATTGAGAGAATAGAAGGAACTGTACAAGAAACACAATTAGCATTCATGCAGATGTTGTCCTCATGCATTTATTAATGTATATCATGTTCATATTAATTTGTCTTACAGTTTGGAGCAAGTGAACAACCTGAGAGAGATTCAAGCAATGAAGAGATTAAGTCCTCATGCCAATATATTGGAACTCAAAGAAGTCATCTTGTAAGTACATGTATTTCTTGAAACTCTACACTTTTATCTTGTTTTGATTAAAAGCGCAAAAATTAGACAAGCATATGAAAAAAGTTTGAGTGGAATCGGACAAGAAATAGGAAAGTTATGAATATTTGACATATGTTTAGAATTAATCAGTTATATTTTTCGCAAATTGGCAACTTTAGATCATGTGACATGATGTTGTGATGTTGTAGTGTACGTGTACATGAATGTTAGTCACTTTGCTAATATTGTTTCATTATTGCTTTGTAAACCTTTGTATGTTTTTACTTTATTGTAAAACCGAGACTAGCTTGCAATTGCGATGCCTGTACAGATCATTACATGACATATTGATATAAATTTACATGTATTCACCCATGACAAACTTCAATCATTAAAAGTAGTTTTAATTATGGTGTACATGTATTTACAAAAAAAAAATCATGATATCATGGTCAAAGAATACATTTTCACAAAATAAGTAACATATTAAAGATAATACAAATAATTATTGAATAGATATGATTTTGATTAAAAATATATAATACATTTACTTGCCAATTTATTAAAAATGTACGATGTACATTTACAAATTAACTGTTGGAATAATTTTTGAAATATTTAGAGTATTCAATACTTTTTGCTTTGTCCGTTTCATTCAAACTTTTTCATCTGTTTCTCTGATCTTTTTCACTTTCAATCAAACCAAGATTTTCTTGGATTGGAGTCCTCCTACTGCTCACTCAGTTCATCATTAAAGCATATCCATCCCCTCCCAATCGCTATATTCCAATGAAATCCCCATATTGGGGGGGGGGGGGCACTACTCTGTGCTACCTCTTCTAGGGTTCTACATATTGCAAGTTTCTAAGTTTTTAGTAGTTACCAAATTTTTAGTAGTTACCCTTTTTCTATTTTCATCAAAATGCGAACAATTTATTGTGCATATTTTTTTACATTGTAAATACCTTCATTGTATTTGATTATTTTTTATGAGTGATAATATAAATAAAGTCTGAACTGAACTGAACTGAACTCTTCACATCTTCATGCTATACCTCTTACTAGAGATATATTCTGGAACTTAGCAGCATTCTCATTGAAAATACAAAATTTGTGTAGAGTCTTTCTTAATACATTCCTCATCATCCCTTCCTTTAAATTTTGTGAAAGCAGTCCTACAAATGTAATCATTTTTAGCAATTCACACAATTTTATTTTGCTTCAATGCACCTCCTATAAGGGGGAAAACTCAGTCTATTCAAATTTTGGCTGAATGAACACGTTGCTGAGATAAATTAATTTGCTCCTTCATCCAAAATGAATTCTTGGATGGTTGTAAACAATTTAGTATGCTCTGTATAAATTATGTCTTCTTTACAAGTGTGTGTATTATTCCATGTACAGAAAAAGCTTTTATTTATCCACGAGTTTCACATTTTGATGTTTCCATGGAAACTATGATGGAGGTTTAGGATTATGTATTGAGACTTAGGGTGGTTGCTTGGTAAGCCATGCAATATGAGGTAATTAAATTTTTGTTGAAGAGAGGCTACCGAGCAAATAAAATTTGGTGATTTCCTCCTCTGGAAAAAATGTTTTAAAGCAGAGATGTATGCATAATTGCAGAAAACCAGAATTCTGTTTTTTGTACGTTTTGCAAAACATTTAAGTATGTACATATACATGGGGGTGAAAATGTGAAATTATTTCTCATCACACAATAATAGCGTAGAACAACAAGATATACTAAAGAACATAAAGAAATCAAGAAAACAGAGCTAACATTTCAATTAATACCTTCAAAAATCAAATAAAATGTATTCTATCATGGGAAGAAAAATCTTATATTTGTGTATTGTGCTGTAAAAGAACACCATTATTATTCCTAATATTCACTTTTATAGCCCATTAGGATAGCACTTATTGGTCATTAAGTACCACACAATTTTATTGTGGTTAAACTTGATGACCATTGTTTGATGTAAAGGTCTCCTGCAAATTTGTAAGATATGGTTGCAATTAGATGATCCTAATTACACATGAGAAGTCAAAGGTCTATGGACATTTGGCAATCAATCTTTATTTCTTTTCTATTTAACTCTTACACGTATGAGTCCTCCATGTTTGTCATTTTCTTTGTGAGACAAACCGACATGAACTATTGTTGAGATTACACTGTGATTTGGTGTCTTAGTGAAATATCTGCATAAGATACCCAATTATGATGTACTGTACAATGTATACCATCATCAAACCAGGGAGAAGAACACAATATAACCCATTATTAGATGATCTCAATTGAATCTTGATGAAATTTGTTACATCCCATTACATTATAACTCATGCATAGAAATAATAACTGGGTATTTAAGAAACCTTGCCAGGTATAAATATCTGATGACCATATTTTCACATCCGAAAATATGTAAGCATTCCTCTGGAAATTTAGCGATATTGCATGTGTTCAAGCATTGATTCATGATTTTCCACATCTTGCTTTTGAGTAGTTTATTAAAGTTTGGACTGTCTCTACCGTCACCTAAACCCCCAACACCAAGAGATCAGGTACATGTATGCAAGTTGGATTCTCAGCCTTTCATTTTTAAATGTGACATAACTAAAGCTTGTTATATGATGATCAATGTTGATTTGTATACCTGTCTCATGTCAAACCTCTTTTTTTATCATTTTGACAGTGATAGAAAAACTGGTAACCTTTCCCTAGTGTGTGAGCTTATGGATATGAACATCTATGAATTAATACGTGGTAAGAATATTTATTTATTTATTCCTCTGCCCTGAATATTTAATATTTCTTCCTCTGCCTTTAATATTTAATATTTCGTCCTCTGCCCTTGATATTCACCTTTTAGGGCAATCAATAAAGCTTAGAAATATAAATTTCTGTTTTAATTATCTCCATGGCTTCAATTGTGAATGATTAATCTGTGGACAATAGTAGAGGAAATGAATGCCATGGGTAAATGCACAATGCATTGTATGAGTTTCCTAATTAAGAATACATCCAAGAGACTTTCATCAGTTTAATGTTAAGTTTTCATTTGTAAAGAATTCATAAGTTTTTAATATCCCAAACTGGTTGCATAAAAAATTATATTGATCATCGTAAACCAAAATGCTTGCTGAATTAGACTGTGGTTTTCACATAATAATGTGAATTACAAAATCATATGATATGTGTGAACCTATTGTGTGTTGTGTTTTGATGATGATGATTATGAAATAAATTCTAAGATTGTACTTTGAAACATTTTGATGACGATAACAATTATACAACTTTTGTTTTGCAGGGAGAAGGCACTACTTGCCTCAAGAAAAAGTGAAAAACTACATCTATCAACTAATAAAGGCCTTAGAACATATGCATCGGTGAGTAATGTCTGTCAGGGCAGAATTTGTAGATAAGAGATATTTTCTCTTTGTATTTAAAAAGTAAATATTCACTTCTTTGAAATAAATATCACTCAAAGTTATAGATTTACTTGTATTATTATATAAGCTCTGGATATTACTGCCCTTTTTAAAAACAATTGGAATGATTAAACAAGTTCTTTACAGTTGTATCAGACTATCATTTTAAGCGACCTTGTATGCACATATAAAAATATCCAGCCAGGTACATGTACACACAATGTATTTTGATATCTCATGTGTACTCCCATCCCCATCTAATCTACTCATTTAATGCAGATATTACATGTCTGATTGATTATGAAGGTTTTATTGGGTTTTCACAAAGTGCATCAAACATTATTAATGTGTAAATGTGATAGATTGTTACAAGCGAACACATGACCTGTCTGCATTTTCACCTGCCTGTATGTTCTCATTAATAACACATCTCAATATCTATGTGGCCAAGTAGCAGGTTTCTTTCCATTATATTCATGGATGCAGCTAGTAATGATCACTCATGTTCTTCCTATCTTCCTTTTCTTCCTTTGTGAATTTACAGGAATGGTATCTTTCACAGAGATGTAAAGCCAGAAAATATTCTAATTAGGGTAAGTTCTCATGTTTGTTTGTTTGCATAGTCATACATGTATATCGAAAAGGGTGTAAATCTCTCTTCTGTGATTTTTTTTTCAATGATGTGACTTCAAATATTAATAAAATGGTACAATGAAATACAGAGAAGATCCAGTTCCAACTGTACAGCAGTCATACCAGTAACCCGTGCATTCTAGTTGAGAGTAAATATAAGATGGTGGCAGCGGTGGGATCTAAATTTATTTCAAAATACCGGGCAGCTCAAACCAGATTCTTGCTCTTCTTTGAAGTTTAGTCAAGTTGAAATGTAAAACCGGGTATCAATTTGATAACATCTCCCATACATGTATGAAACATGACCACATTGTGCCACAAGTGTTGTATTAGTATGAACTAGTGCATCAAATACATAATAAATACGTAATAATCGGTTTGGTATAGACTCAGAATAGGAATGGGGAACTAAACAAACCTTGACATGAATGCTCAAAATTCATGAAAGTAACAGATTTAGTGAGCAAATACATGTAAATATCAGAAAATGTGCTTTGTCGGGCTGACAAATAATACACTTGTCACACATGTTGCTTTTGTGTCCGCTAGAATGGAAAAGCATATATGGTGAATGAAATTATAACACCAACTTGTTTTCAGCTATATGTGTTGCGTTGTCATAACAATTCTTCTTGTGCATTCATTGTAATCAGCTTCCTTCTTACCACTTGCCCTTGAAAGTACATGCACTCAATATTTCATTGAAACATCTTTTTTTTTGTTTCATATAATAGTTAAATTGCTTTCAAGGTTGTCTTGAGAGCTAAAATCTTGAAAGCTAAATTCATTTAAATTCATCTTACATTTTTTATCAAATAAATATTGAATAAAGAACATGATTGAAACTATCTCTGACATGTGGTCACCAAAGCATCAAAGGTTGATGTGTTCGGTTCTCAGTCATAAATTGTTTAGCACATACACTTGTATAACTCTCTCCAGCCATATTATCTCTCGAATTCTAATTGGATTCAACCGTCATTGACTTTGACTCTGCAAAGAGATTTCAGTGCCCATAGTAACACAGGATAATCAGAATTATTGATGCGACTCTCTGAAGGTTGATTGAGATTTTTATCTGTGTATTGATCTTTAAAAATCTATAGTCGCTTTGCTCAATGGACCATCCCTATCATAATTGTGATAAACTTGTGTTTGGAAATCGTCATGCTCACTTCATGTAGAATTATTGTCATGACAATTATATTCAGTTAATGTTTAAACATAAAGATGATGTGAATCTTGCGTATGATATAAACTTTTATATCCCTTACACTAAGATCGTTGCATTGACAGTAGACAGACGAGAAAAATGAATAGATTTGCTACGAAAGCCGTTTGCCATTGAATAGTACCATGGAATAGTACCATGGAATAGTACTTTTGTCCTGCGCATGCGTCACAATCGGCGAAAAGAGAGCTGCCCACGCGCGCGCGAGAGAGACACTGCTTCCCAGCAACACGGCACGGGAAACTTCTGGCGGGCTTCGTTCGCATGATGTGCTCAACGAGAAGACGAGCCAGAGACTAGAAAAACAATTTATCAGATTATCAAATTATCATTAAGA
>BQKZ01000003.1:171783-202089 GCA_036244855.1 Temnopleurus reevesii
TTTTCCTTCTTATTCCTATATAGGATGATCATTTGAAGTTAGCAGACTTTGGTTCATGTAGAAGTGTGTATTCCAAGCAACCATTCACAGAGTACATATCAACGAGATGGTGGGTACTCTCTTACATATGTTTAAATGTAGATTCCAAATATTGCACAACATCAGGGGTGGGCAATGAATGTTGTCCAAGTGCAAATTTTGACCACTTTTTTTATGAATATATTCTCCTTTTCCTTTTCAGTTTTGTGTAATTTAAGGATGACTTTACTTGCCAATCTACTAATTTTGCAGTATATTCATTCTAACAGTTATTATGGTAAAATTATATGAATTAATGTATGATGGAAAAAACTAATTAATTCTAAGAATTAAAGAATTGCTGCTGTCTGAATATGTATTGTAAAGTTTTGTTTGTGACTATTTCTTAATTCAAGTGTTCATACAGTTCACTTTAAATGGGTTTTACTTGTATAGGACTTGTTGAAATCATGAAAGCATTGTGGTATTCATGCATGTATACATGATTTAAAAAAAACAGAAATCCAAGTCGCATAATTAAGCTCACTTTTCCTCCTTTATCTAATTTTGAATCCCACCCATGACATTACTTTCCTTCAGCAAGAAATTTATCCACATTGTACTGCACTCAACCCAGGTGAGGTGAATGGGTACCGGTAGGAAGAAATTCCTTGAATGCAGTGAGCGCCAAATGGTAGCCAAGCTATAGCCAAGTAACAATGCAGCAGAACGCTTACGAACATTTCGTATTGAGTGCTATATAAATGTTGTTATTATTATTATCCCATGCAGGTACCGTGCACCAGAGTGCTTACTAACGGACGGCTACTACTCATATCAGATGGACATGTGGAGTGTGGGATGTGTCTTCTTTGAAATACTTAGGTATGTTGAATCAAGATGGGTTTCACCGACATTTCTGCATATGTACCGAGATGGGTCTTGCTCATTTTTGTGCAATGAAATGTGTGTCCTAGAATGGGAGTACAGTCAAATTTGTCTATAGTGGCCACCCAAGGGAAACAGAAAAAGTGGCCACTGTAGGCAGGTGACCAACATAGACATGTTTTTTTAGCACACATTTTCGTCTGGAGGGAACCTATTAAGGTCATGACATGATCTTGGTATGGGAAAAATTATTTATGGTATGCAATATGGGAATGTTTAAGGGTGTAAAATATTGCTCCTTGTGTGATAAAGTGGCCCAAACTCAAGCTCGGCTTTCAGGGTACTTGCCTCCTTTGATTGTACTACTTAGTTATGTTATTTTTATATTGATTATGTTTGTGATAGAAGTAAATATTCAATTTACAGTAATTGATCATTTAATGTCACATATATCTATGCATTTGTTGAATTTGAAGGGTAAAAATCACATCAGTTTATCATCTTTTTAGATGTGTAATTGGTGTGTTTGAATCAAGATTGGGTAAGCATGTTAACGCTTTTGAATTTATGACTCATATAGTAATTATCCTTTTGAATGCAGTACTTACTTTTTACCAGATGGGAAGGTAGTTTTAATGAAATGTTTCTCAAGGACTGGATTGTTGGTAACCATTTTTTCTTTCTTCTTATTTCAGTTTACATCCCTTATTTCCCGGGGCCAATGAGGTAGATCAGATAGCCAAGATCCATGATATCATGGGCACACCAGATGCTACCATACTCAACAAATTTAGAAAGTAAGTACGCTTTAACAGTTAAAGGAATATCTTGTGTTGATTGAAAGCGGAAAAATCAGACGAACAGATAAAAAAATAGTTTGAAGGAAATCGCATAACAAATAAGAAAGTTATGAGTATTTCAATTATATAACCCAATAGTTGTAATCAGTCAAATTGGCAACGTTAGGTCAAATGATTATGACATATATCATTCACTTCTCTGCAAGCAGTTTATTATTCTTATTGTTTGAAAACCCTCATTTTTCAACCAGGTAACGCAAAAATGGGTGTGTTTTTTTCGTAGATATATACATGGGTACAGATACATTTATTGAATCAAGGTTTTGAATATTAAAATAATAAGTGTGACAGATTAAAACAGATTTTTAAAAACAATAAGTTATAATAAGCTTACGGACAGGAAGTGCATGACCCACGTCATAAGCACGTGATCAAAAGTCACGTGTTAAGTCCTACTGCGTACAATGATTTATGAATTAGCACTGTTAAGTCATATCATTGAAATATTCATAACTTTCCTATTTCATGTCGGATTTACTTCAATCTTTTTTTGATCTGTTCGTCTGATTTTTCTGCTTCTAATCAAAGCAAGAGTCTTCCAGCCCAGACCAAGTCGTTAATGTATCATTTTATGGAGCAGTTGCAGAAAGTTCAAAATTACTCTAGGGTTGTGTCTCATAGCTGTTCTTAGATATATGCATGAGTGTAAGAACGACTGGTAATCCTTTCTTCGGTCAGATTCAGAGCCCGAAGTGCATAGGTCTATGCACAGCTTTATGAAACACAACCCAGGTGAGAGCCAGGTTTTAAGTCACAATCGTTAACACTGATTTTGCACCCTTTTGGATCTATTACTAAGCAAAATTAAAAGTACTATTCACACATGTTTCAACAAAATATGAAGTAGTGTATACATGTCTTTAAAAAGTGTAGTTCCTTTAAAGCAATGATAATTAACTTCAAGATGTTTAATGTAAATAAAAGTTTGTATCGTGTTATGAAATAAGACTTCTATTTCATCCATTACAAAATACTAATTGAAACAAAAATATGAGAAATGAACATATAAGTAACTAATTTCAAGGTTTTGATACATTTTACTGATTCAATTTCCCATTGATTCTCAATATCCCAGTAAAGCGAGAGGCATCAACTACAACTTCCCTTCAAAGAAAGGTACGGGTATTGAGAAGTTGTTACCACATGCCACTCAGCAGACGTTAGAAATCATCAACAAACTCTGTACATATGATCCAGACGAGAGGATAACGGCCAAGCAGGTTATTAGGCATGCATTCTTCAAAGATCTCAGGTTTGTCAGGCTTTTTTTTTCATGATTATGATTATGCTGACTTTTCCAGAATTTAATATGATTTACTATTACAAGTGGTTATCTAATACTAATTCTTGTTTCTAGTTTTTTATCTTCTTGAAATGTACTGATGTGTGCAGTAATTGAGGTATTATCTACAAGAAGCTTACAGATACTCCAATTAAAAGGGAAAAGTAGGATTAAGAAAAGATGCCATAGAGACACAATGAAACATGCAGTCTCAAGATAGACAAAGATTTTATTTCTTCAAATTCAGTATTGAATCAGACTGACAGATATTTACCTAGATAATTTGAAATGCAATGTTACTTACGTTTATCAATTTGATTTGTCTGATCTGTCTGATTTGTCTGATTTGTCTGATTTTAAAAGAATTTCTACTCTTATCAAGTACTTGAAGTTGAAGAAGATATTCCCCCAAATCATTTCAAACCTTAACTTATCAGTGATATTTTGGTTCCTCCCTGTTAGCTTGTACTTCCAAAGTTGTTAGTTTGTATGGGTGACAAGTGACAATAAAAGCACCTTTAAAATTAGGTATATTGGTAAATAAAATACCTGACAATTTTTTTGGGTGGACATATAACTTGTACTATAACTCTTCATAACTGAGGAAAACCATATCTATGTGACTCTTGATAATAATCGTCATGCTGCCCTCTATGAGTGTTGCTAGGTCGTTACTAGGGAGCATATGTATGAAGCCAAGGTGGCAATATGCTATGATACTGTTCGTCTCTGCCCGTCTGCTTTCCAAGAGAAAAAAAAACATGTAAAGCTGTTTGCTCACATTTACTAGTTTCTGTTACACTAGGCATATTTATCTTTCGGCTTAGACTATGTCAACATTTACTATCTTGGAATCCTCCCTTGTATGACGAGGAGAGATGGTCAATTGGGAATTAGCATATTGTAAAACATTTGTACTTGTTTCTAGTATTTGTATTGTATTTGGGTCCTTGAACATTGTTGTACATCTTCTTGTAGAAAACCATGTAGAACATGTTAACATTGTGTTAAGCTGAAGAGTACATATGTACATTCAGATTATGAGAGCTTTTTGGATGTTTGCAGCTCATGTTAGCTATGTATTTTATATAATATCACATATTGGTTTGGAAAATAGACATCGCTTCTTTTGTCATACTTGGTATATTGATTTGATGAATATTTTAAGTTCTTTTTTTTCTGGGTTCTTTTTCAAATATATTTTCCTTTAATTTATTCCATCCTGCCCTCACATTCTTTCGCTCACTATCCGTCATTCAAAATATATTTTTTCAATGTCAACCATTTCATTTTACAACCATTACTTCTATTGTTTAAGATTCACACCACCAGAAAGTAAATTAGAAGGATAATAAAACAAAAGAAAATGTAATGGCTTAATAAATTACTGCTCAAATTCCTACGCCTATTTAGGAATGAAATTTTTTCACACAACATGAACTGCTGTGCAAATAAACATAATGTAATGCGTATATATCACCATGGAAATAGTCGCTGTTTGATGCCTGACATACCAAGCTCATTAATTTCTCTTATCAGAGGTAATTATCAAGATAGACTGACCATCATAAAAGCCCTGCAATGAGCCTTGTCAATTGGTTCTCTACAGACCTAATGCAAATTCCATGTCCCCAGTTTTATGAGTCGACCTTTGTGCATTGTACGTGATTGGACCATTGTCCCAATTTAGGTTATCTGCAAACGTTACATCTGTGAATCCAGGATCTTCTGTGACGGGGTGGATTGATACAATGCTCCTAAAGTTTTGTGTACTCTGATACAGCGTTTGTGTTGGCAAGGAATTCTGGTTGGGAGTTTTCGAGCAAGTTTGATTTGAAAGCAACCCAAGAACAATTTTACGCTAGTTTCTGCAATATTCTGGAATCTTTTAATCATTTTTCCTCACTTAGTATTTGAACACTGTGTGGACCATGTGGAGTATTCAAGGAATTATGCCTTCAAACATTGATTTTTGCAGATTATAAAGAAGCACTTGATAAACTTTAACGATTGCATTCTATTACAGATTTTGCAAGAACCTGCGCTTGAAGCAATAGATGATGAGAAAGTTTTTTAAAAATCTGTAAACTAGAAAATCGTTTAAGAGGATGTACATGTAACTCAATGGATCGGTTAGATGATTTCTTTGATTGATAAATGAGAAAAGGATGATTTCATGAAAGGATAAGCACTATCAATTCTTCTGTTCAAGTTATGATGTGATTGCAGAGGATCTTCAGTCAAATTATCGCTTTAGTTGAAATCAAACATCAGCTGTGTATAATGGAGAATCATTGCTGTTTTACTGAAAGATCGCTTATCTGAAGTAATACTAGCAGCAATACAAAATAGGTCCATATACTTCAAGTAAAACCAAATAGATGGCATATGATCAACCACACATTCTGTCATATTACCTCAGGTAAGAGGCTAAATAGCAGATATTAAATTGATATTAAACGGTTATTCCACGCCAAGAATAGCTTGCTTTGATTAGAAGCACAAAAATTAGACGAACATATCAAAAAAGTTTGAGAACAATTCAAACAGTTATATTTTTAGTAAATTGGCAACTTTGGTTTGCTTGACATGAAATGGTGATGACGTAGATTCATCACTTCTCTAAATTGTCTCATTGTATATCATTGCTTTTAAATCCCTTTTTTTTTATCTTTACAACAAATCACTATTTGTTGATAATTATAATTTGTCATATGTTCAACAATTATGATAAAGGAATGTATAGCTTTAAAATGAGTCTTGTATAGAAGATAAAATGGTAAATTATTGAATAAATGTGGTTTTAATAAACAATAAATGATAATAAGATTTATTCATATAATTAATTGCTCTAATAAAAAGAATGTAAACATTTTAACACTAGTATCTGGTTCTAACAATTTTGATTATGCTATCAATATTTATTGCATAGGTATGACAAATTAATATCTCAATCATTTTAGCTCATATTGGTTTTGTACAATTTACTATGTTGGCTATTGTTTTTCAAATCATATTTTCCTTTTTTGTATCATTTTTGTCATTGTAATTCTAAAGTTAAAAAAAATCCTTTACCAGAATTTACATTGGTAATCGTAACTTTGCTGTTGTGGAAGCATTATTAATATCACACAAAATTACATATTTCTTATGAGATATATATATTGTTTAATGAAATTATATTTATCTATATTACTTTGTTTTCAGAAGTTATAATCAAGAATATATATTTCGTCGAGAAAAGGAATTATTTTTGCGTCCAATAGGCTTTAAAACAGAGTATAAAAAGCAAAGAGATATAATACATTTATTCTAGAGAAGTGATGAACCTACGTCATCAACATGTCATGTCATGCAACTTAAAGTTGCCAATTTGCCAGAAATATAATTGTTTTGAAAATCTAAAGCTATTTTTCCAAATATCCCTAACTTTCTCATCTGTTGTCCGTTTTCGCTCAAACTTTTTTTGATCTTTTTGTCTGATTTTCGGCTTTCAATCAAAGCAAGAAATTTTTGGCATGGAGTCCTCCCTTAATTCATTTTGTGTAAAAATACATTGTAGGATGCACTTATAGAATATTATGATTCTGCTAGGATCGAAAGCTCAAGCTCTTTTTTGACAGAATAGTTTGAATAGTTTAATGAGTAGTGGCAATGGTCAGGATGAAAAAATGATGTTAAGAGAATTAATTTCTATTGATTAGCATACATGAAGAATAAATGTGAATGAAATATGAGAATCATTCTTGCTCATATTTTGGCATATATTTTTCTTTAAATGGCACCAAAAAATGCCCAAACCACCTGTTTTTCTTACGGAACATTAGCGGTATTGCTTGCTGGTGCTTTAAGGGCTGTGCAAACCGTGTTTCCTATACGTAGGCTATGTTGGTACAGGTAGAATTTCAATTGAATTTGCATATGAGGCAATGTGCTGATAAAAAATAAGCCATTTATGGGTCTTTTTGTTTAAAAAAATTATGGATATACTCTATTTTTTAATGAGAAAATTGTTTGTGAATATTTTACTGTGGCACGAAGTAATGAAACGTAAATCACCACCTCTCTCCAAAACTAATCCATACCTTTAAAAAGAATAATCATAATTGAGATATGAAAGATATGTATTTCCATCTCCACATGATAGTTTAACAACAAATCAAATAATGTAGAACACTAAATATAATTTGAAAACGTCAGCATGTTTAAGAATGATTGCTTAAATACAAAAAAAAATATGATGTTCAGATGAAGCATTCTGAGAAATATTTGTTTTCAATTCATAAGTTCAATATTTATAGAAGCGTGCAGATACATTATGATGATTTAAGAAGAATGATAAAAATCTAGTCATTAATGATATTATCATTTTCACCACATTAATGTGCTGTTACATTTATATCTTGGATTTATATTTTACCCTTTGGTTTTATGGACATCTGCCCAAATGTTTACCAACTTCATTTTTTTTAATGAGGAAAATATTGTATGTCATAATCCGAGGTATTGGCAATGGGGAATTTTCCAAATGTATGCATTCTGTTAATCTTAAGGAAGAAATATATCATGAGGGAAAAGTTTTCCCGCTATTTTGTGATCTTTATTTTTTTAAATCTTTATTCTTAATCCATACCAAATTATTCCCTTATTTGTTAAGATTTTGTAATTTCCGGGTATTCTTAGAAGATTTTTTTCACACAGATTTGTTTTGTTAATTCTCTCATCTCTTAATACCTTTGTCATCATGTTTGGCGTACCGTCATCTTTGCCGGATTACAATAAAATCCGTTCATTTTAGGGAATGGTTTCCTGGTCAACTGTTGTAAATATGCATTTTAACACAACACAAAACCTATTTTGTTACACAAAAAATGTAAAGCACAGTAATGGAAATGTTGCTCATCACAAAAATCTGCTAAATGTTAATCTTAACCTAACATCTTAATATTTTCAGGAGGAAAATGTTATCCAAATGCTTTCTCATAGTCTTTCATATTGCATGTACTCATGTGAAAATAAACATGTGAACCTTTTCATTTCTGAATAATTGATTTTTATTTTTCAAAGATATGCTTATACGAAGGTGTTAGCTTGTATTTATCTTTGCAATTTTCAATTGTTTAAAAGGTATTACATGCTCATTAATGAGCAATGATCATGTCCCTCTTTGTTTACTAGAAATAAGAACAAATAATGACTGCATGGTTCGGTTCTTGCATAGTTAGCTCTTTAAGTGGGGTAGCTAATTAATCAACACCTATATCACATGATTGATTTATGATTGGCATCAAGATAATACGATAATATTTCCAATTATCTACAGATTAAGAAACTGGAGCATGTTGTTTTGATGAGATTTGATAGTTTAAAGCCCATTTGTGATAATTTATCCATTACACCCTCTTGCAGTTATTTGATATTAATCTAGGGCTGTAGATACTTGTTTGCATATTGCACTAATGACATGCTAGATTACTTATTAAGTTGAGTCAATGTGTGAATATGCCAATCAATTATCAGGTAAAGACTTGCCTCAAATTGTGGGGCCTTCTTTTATTTTTTTTTAAATCTATACCAAGAAGAAGGTGTGTATCGTTTATAACTAGTCCTCTTAATTATGATCTTCGAAAGGTGAATTATCAAATTGTTGACTGAACTTTACAAATGTTACTGTACTTGGATTAAGAATGTATATACAATGAAAGATATATTTATTGACTTTGCAGAAGTTTGGCATGAATATAAATTGTGTGATATAAAATCCCCAAATTTATTTCAAATCTTTAATGAATTCCTATACTTGTGTAATACTCATATCTTTTATTCAATGCTGCATCAGAATAATCGTGACAACAAAACAATTTAATTGTGATTTTATTTCCAGTTTAAAAGATTTTGACAGGGTTATCAAAATCAAAAGGAATCTGACACTTTGCATGTTCAATTTGCATCCAGTATTAGGGAATTTAGCGAATAGTGACAGAATGATTGAATATGTCACATGACTTCGCACTGAATATACATGTATGTCATGATATTGAACATGTTCCTTTTTGCATATTAAATGACTTCCGTTTAAAGAAGTTTAACCATTTTAGATTATTTTTTTTCTAGATCAGATCATGATTATTAAAGTGAGGTCATAAAAAAGACATATATTTCATAAGTTATTTGTATTTAATGATGACCTTTGACCTATCATTCATACAGGGATGCAGATAAGAGGAAGCAGCATGCAGAGAAGAAGAAGCTGTCTCTTGGCGACCAGGGCTCAGTCATCTCCGAGGACACGGCCAAGGAGAGTCATGTCGAAGGCAAAGATGGTGATAATGAGAATCACAAAGCCATCAGAAAAGCTAGGGTAAGAAAAAGATATCCTTGATTTGAATAAGATAATTTTCAAAGAAATGAGGGAACCCCTTGGATCTGTTGTTTGAACTCACAAATGCAGTCATGAATGGCTGGAATCAATGAAAACAAATATTTTGACCTTCGAAAAGAATCTAGAAAGTAAATTAATGTAAAGTTTGAAATGTGTATTTGGGCAATACCCTTTATTCTTTCCATCATTCCCCCTACATATAGGACCTTCTAGAAATTATGGTTCGTCGTCCAATCTGATTTGTAACCTAGGAGAAATATTCTTAAATTATCATAGCTCAAATGATCATAACTTGATGTAAAATATGAGAAAGTAGAGTCAGACATCTTGCCTATACTATAGAAATCAACAAACACAAAAGTAGGATTGAACAGTACTTTTCTCAATCCCAAATTTGAGTGATTATAATTTGAGAATATCGGGCATGGGACTTTCTATTAATGTTAAAAAATCAAATAATGATTTTTCTTTACAATGACACTTTAATGAGCCCGAAGTCGTTTAAAACCTTTAATTTTTGCCACATTCTCTTCATAAGAGATCTAAAAAAGATGGTGCTTATAGGCCAAAGAAAATACGCAAGGTAAGATGGTGTCATAAGGCGTTGTTTTCACAACCAAGTACTATGGTGTGAGTTTACCCTGTTGTGTGTAGGTGGTGGTATCCAAGGCATATATATATTTGGTGAACAAAGGCTCTAATTCTTTTGATGAAGTAGAGTTTGTGTCTTCATTTATCAGCCTACTAAGTAGGGTAAACTTAGATGTGTGTTTACAATGTAATGCTGTGACCAGGGTAAACTGGTTTGTCTGAATATTATTTTGTATGAATTTGTAATTCATATTCATAGCAATTTGTATGAATATTATATATATATTCTGTACTTAGTTTTGGTACATGTTCTCAGTTCATAGTTTCTTCCTGGCGTGGTTATACCTTTTTACAGGTCCCAGAGCTCTGTAGATGCTTCCATCATCTGAAATTTACTTTATCCAGCTCGCAAACCTATCTGTACATCTGCTAAGTGCTTCTACCAACTTTACCTTGGTTTCTGTTATTTCAACCTCAGCTTTTTTATTTTAGAAATAGGTTTCCTGCATATAAGTGATAAAGTTGTAATGTGTTATATTATCAAGTTTGTGTGTATACTTCAGTATGGATATCTGTGGTTTACTTTATGTTGGGAACGATAGGAAACTCACATGCATGATTTTCATTTGCCTATAATCATAGGTTTTAGCTCTATGGTATCTGAAAGGAATTTTACTTCCCGAATAACAGGCCTGCATCTGGCATGGCATCACAGAATTGCATTTATGCGATGTCTACTATTTGATTAGCTATTTGAGTAGCGTAGCTGGCCATTAACATTCCAGACTTTGCATAAATGCTGTGCCATGATATTGTGCCAGATAAATGTATGGTTTACAGGCCTTTACATGAAATCATCTAGCTTCAATTTTGCAAAAAAAAAGATAACTGTGAAAAGAAATAATCTGATAAAAAATTTCACCATGGTTTTTTTTTAATTATCACCTTGATTGTTGCTATATCACTCACAATGTTCACATGCATCTCACATGACTTTATTCACTCGACTGGCCAATTAATCAAATTAAATTATTGAATATTCATCATGTTTTTAAATATGTGAAATATTGTGTTTATAGATCTGATCATAAAAGGGCCATAAAATCTGCACTTATTGATCACATTCCTTTTTTTAAATCACATTACAATATCTACATGAAAACATCACATTGACCTGCTATGCTATGTATTTCATGTACACCATATGTTTTTCTGATATGAGTTGCTCTTGTGTATATCTATTGCTTACTTTAACATTTCTTTTAATGTAACAGAGGAAAAGCAAGCTCCACGATAATGAGAACTACAACAGCACTCTCCTGCCCAAGGTTCAGAACTCCAAGATTGGTCATAGCATCAGTAACTACCCGACGCAGACGTTTGGTTCCACCAGCTTTCCTAAGCTACATGGCAACACAAGACATCAACAGAGTATGCTGCCCAGTATAGCCAACACACATTACAACAAACATCATCATACAACAAAGGTATTTATTAAACTTTGTAATACCTGTGCTTGTCTTTAATGTATACTTATTTGAATAAATACATGTAATTGAAAAATCAATGCTTTGTAAATACATCCACATTTTATTTCCCCCTGTAAAACAATTTTGGCAAATTCTATTTTTTCATTATTATTCATTATGCTGAATTACATATTTACACTTCTTTTAAATTTTCTTTGAAATGTATCTTGAGTAGTAGTATTTATGTTGTTCAGTAAAATATTTTCAATTTAGTCTACTTTGGTTAAAATCCAGATTTCTTTTTATATGTTTTCATATATTTATAATGGTCTTTATTTTTTCTCCTTTTGTTTCCTCAGTCATTCCAGCCAGCAGCAACAAAGAATGTGTATGGACACTTTCAACTGCCATCAATACAGAAAAGCAAAGAAGCGCAGTTTTGATCAAACATTGACTCTGGTTAGAGAGATATAGACTCTTTGACCAAAGGAGAGATCAACAGAACAAAGTGCCTTCAAGATCAACAATGTTGCATTATAGAGGGCTGCACCATGAACATCAGATATGTAGGAAATTACTGGTCCTGGTGCTAGGGTGGATGCAAAGAAGGCCTTGCCAAGAGTACAGAGGGAGGTACAAGCCCATTTGCATTGCTAAGTTGCATGCCACGGGTCCAAAGCTTGAGGACAAAATCAAGGCCTCTTTGATTATTGCCGAAGATCAGGACCAAGGTTTTCTGAAATGCCATGGATATAGATGTAGAGGAAGTGCGATGCAGTATACCAACATCTCCCAAGATGTAGTGATGAGTGGAGCACACCAGCCAAGGTGCATAGCAAGTTTTCAGGGCAGGTAGTGATGAGTTTGAAATGATCCATGTGATGGCGACCAGGGTTAGGTCTGGTGATCTCCTCACAATCTGCATTATCTAGATCAAATATGGAGGAAATACTGGCCTCACTCTTGAAAGTATGCCAAGAGTGAAGACATAGATAACAGATTGAATGCACCTCTGTCATAGTATTTGCCATGTTGAGATCAATCGCCATGATCAGACCCCAAGATCATCTATGCCGAGAAGATGAAATCCTAAAGCTTGTTTTAACTTGGAGCTTTGCACCATGTTGTATGCCAAGAAACAAAGCATCAAGCCTCCAATAATAGTCAATGTGATAATTTCTTGGTATCACACCCTATGTTTTAAAAATCATTTGCGCCATAGAGATCAAAGCTTTAAAGATCAAAGAGAGATTATTTTTATAGTTTGCGATTTGTGTGTTCAATTATCTGATAATGATCAGAATTATCACATCCCACCGCTGCCACCATCTTAAAAATTTCAGCATTTTTCAGAAAATGACGATTTTGTTTGCAATGTACATTATTGCAACAGCCATGAATAGTGGCAGGGTAAATTGTTAAGTGGACATATAAATTCTTGTGTTATTACTTGCAAAATAACACCATTTTGCATTGTGATCATACACCCCTTAATAAGGACAAATTACAAAGAGTGTCATGTTTCCAAATTCCAATATAACTAATTGGAAAAAAGCCAATGATGAAACTTTTGAATCCTATAAAACACTAAAAAAAAATAGAATTTTATAAAAGTCATATAGAAATGCAATACCAATGAATTCTCCATCCTGAAAATCAAAAGTTCCATAATAATTTTATTTCCATGATGGAATAAATTGGGTGATAACTTTTCCATAGTACTGTAATTCAGATCATTGCTTATAATTTTGAATTATACTTTGAAATGTAAATAATTTTGACAGTAAATGAAACTGAATTTGAGACAATCATGGTTCTGAAATTATGCTTCATTATCTTATGCAGTGAAACAAGATTTCTAGAATTTTGAAGAGATAGATTAGATGAATAGTTATTCAATAGTCCAGGATAGGATTCTAAACGAAATTTGAAAGTGCATTTCATAATTATTAGCAATATTAGCATGAATGAATGAATCATTTCCTATGAGAAACTTTATACGAGTGGTGCGTAGATTGTACTCACTGATTGATAACATTGGAATCAGAATATCAAAGATGCCACTGGACATGCTTATTAGCATTTGAATTTGATTGCAGTGTTTGAACAGGGAGGCTAGATTCTAGGTTTGAATAGAAGTAATGACAGGGATATGGGAGAAACAAATTAAAATCTAGAACAAATCAATTGCCAAATAGATGTTTACACACTTTACATTACCTCAATTGTTCCACACATACATTGTATGCACTGTTTTAATAGTTTCATGCATCACAACTTGACTTCAATGGATAGGAATTCATGCCTTTGATTTTAGTGTTAATGAAAAATATTTATGTGTTTTCAAATAGTGAAGGTAAGAATGCTGATATCATTTTCAGGAGTGCAACTTGTCTTAAATTTTGATTCCGTCCTCTAACTGGTTACTGGAATTTAGATTGACAAGATGAGTCAATAATTGTAAATCTCAATATTCATGAGATTTTTTTCTAAATCAAAACTAAATGGCATGTACTCATGAATATTGAGCTTTGTAAGTAAAAATTCACATTGGAACTTCATTTTTTCTTACTGTATTCTTTAAGGATATGTAGAAAAAATTGGGGTTAGAGCACATAAATGAGAAATAACAAAGTATTAGAGATTTTGCCTTGTTTCAAATGGCATTAAAATCTGAGAGAGTGTAATGTTAGAAAATATATTCCATTCAATGGTTCTCTTAACTTACATGTTTAATTACATTAAGAAAGTTGTACTCAAATCTGCTTTCTGATTGACTTTTAATGTTCATTTCTTAAGTCACATAAATAAGGATTCAATAGGCAAGTTGCAACTACCTGTCACTTGCAGTCAATCCTAGTACTTGTGCAACACACCCTTAGGGGTCTGGACAGTTTTCAATAGACTTTTTTGGTATACTCAAAGAGACAAAACAAACACTACAGAAATATCACTATGCACAAGTAAATTTTATTAGACAATTTTAGTAAATAATCTTGCAAAATTATTATCTAAAGGATGAAATATCAACAGTCATTTACAAAAAATGTTACCTTTATTGTGTGATTTTATGAAACACCAATTGATACAGTGTAGATACTTATGATAAATAGAAAATTGATAAATGATTGAACATTTCATTCACAAATAATAATGAGCAATTTAAATGCAGCTGCATTATTTTATTGTCCTATATTTTACAAAGTTGATATTTTGTGGGGATGAATGATTAATGTGTTCCCCAATTTGTGTTCTTGCCTGAAATTATGATTATCTTGTACATACCATACCTGTCCACAAGACATATCTAGACTTTTTTACTTGTATAAATTTGTTATGTCAAAAGTGTGTGTACAAATATTTCTTAAGATCAAAACATTTGTTGAAAATGTTTATGTAATAAGATGTTACCGATAGCTTTATATTTTCAAATAATATAATTTTTGTAAACAGCGTAAACAAAACAAATTTATTTTCATGCATTCCCATTCAGGTGTGAGAGACGCCATCACATCGTTGAAATTTAAGTGTTCAATGATATCTTTATTCCAGTGAAATCACTTCTTGCTTGTTGAAGCCTTTTCTCTGCAGATACTGTTGAAATTCAGTATATGGCTAGCATTTTTGCAATGGTAGATTAGCTCTATAAGCTCAATATTAACTGGTATGCTCCATTGTGTTGCTCTACAGTGTTTATTGTATACATTTTTCAGTATGAGCTTTTGACCAATGAATTGATAATACATTTATTCAACTTAAAAAGTGCTGGCCTTACACTAAATTTCATGCAAATACTTGGTGGGTCAATAATATACATGTCCCTGTCTGTGGTTGTATATTAAAATGTAAGTCTGAAATGTAAAAATGTGAAATGTAGAAAGTCTTTTCAAGATCAATTGATACACTTATCAATGAATTCATTACTTTTATACACATATGTTATCCTTAATTTGTGGAGAATTTATACATTCAATGTCATGCCATGCTCAAGACATACAATTTAGGTGTTTAAGCATGGCCAATGGGGCTTGTGTAAATCACACGTAAGATCGCTTTGGTTACATTCTAGATTTCAAACATAATTACCAACGTTACAAGCCTTCACACCACCAATTTTGAAAAAGACTTAGGGTGTTCTGTAAAAGTACTTTGAATTGATCAATTCTCTTTAGTTATCTCTTAACAGTAACTTATTTGACTTGTAAATGTCTATACATAATCATGCATTCCTGAAGATTCTTTAAACAGACATTACGTCTGTATGAATGTAATTTATTCATAATGTTTCGCCGACTATAAGACATTTCATTTTGATGTATCATTTGCATTGATACTGTACATGAACAAATGTACCTTGAATCAAAACACAAGCTCCTTCATTATGTGTGTGCAAACATATTTTTTACAAATTATATTTGCTGTATTCTATTTAGTAATTGTAATATTGTGTGACAGGAAACCATACCGACTGGACTGTCACTTTGTTCAAGAGAATAATAAAATTTGAACAAAGAACAATAATTTCATTGGAGTGTGTTATATAACCTGATCATTTTACATTGTATGGAACATGCCCTAGAGTCTTTTCAGTGAAGTTTTGTTGAACAGAATATGAACAACATGGAAAAAATACAGACCAAACAAAGTATTAAAAACAGTATTTAATCATTATCTATTAACATATTTGATGGATATATCCTTTGGAATGGAAATACCCACATTGATTTTGATATGGGGACTTTTACCTGCTGAGGTTTCTTGAAATGAACTGATTTGTTTTAGGAGGCATGCATGTGGGTGAATGTAAATGTGAGTGTGTGTGAGAAAGATTGGGAAGGGAAGAAGAGCGAATGTTTTTGTCTGTGTGTGTGTGTGTGTGCATGTGGGTGTGAGGGAGAGAGAGAGACTAAAGAAGGAGAGGGGATGGGAGAATCCACATGTATGTGTGTGTTTGTGTGTGTGTGTGAGTGCGTGATCTGAGAGAGGGGTAAAATGATGTAGCACAAAGAAGAGCTTGAATGGAGAGATAATGTTGATGAAGGTTTCTGTTCATATGTGAATGTGTGCAATAGAAAGAAGGAGGTTTAATATCGCAGAGCTAAGGGAGTGGAGGAGAGAACATAAGTGTAATTTTGTGTGGGAACATGTGTGTTTGTTTGTGTGTGTGCGCGCGTTTACGCGTGTGTGTGAGCGAGGGAGAGGGGATTAAGATAGGGGAGTGAAGGATAGAATGTGTGTGCGTGTGTGTGTGTGTGTGTGTGTGTTTTTTGTTTTATGTGTGTGATCGTTGGGATAGCTGACACCGACAGATACTAGAGGAGCAGTCAAACCCAGGTATGCCAAAAGAAAGAAGAGCAGGAAGTAACAGAAAATAGAATGTGTGGGTGTATGTGTGTATAGTGATGTGTTTATACGTCTGAATGATCAATATCAATTTAATCAATAATTTAAATCATATTACAATTTATGTGAAGTGGTCAAAACATAATCAACTGACAATGACTCCATTCTCCAACTTCTATGGATGAACGATTTTTTAACACAAGTAATGACAAGAAATTGAGATGAGGCTTTCACGATATTTCATTTCAATTGAGTTCTTACAGCGACTCGAAGGTGACCCATTCACAACGCCATTTTAATGTGCGTTACCATTCATATTTCCATTGGTGTGAACGGTACCAATCTGTCTGAAGAGTTCGCTGAATATCATCGGGAGATCCTCCTCTATGTAATCCTTCACTGTGAATAGTTTCCCATCATGAGCTCCGCGAACCATCGCTGACAGAACTAGAGGAGTGAAGTTAAAAACGAAAAGGGGTTGTCAATGAAGTATCTAACTATTGATCACAAACGAGCAGTACACTCCATTCCTATGACGATTTTGATATCTAACCCCTCGATATATTTTCGTCAAAATAAACATATCGGATTAGATTCAATATCAATGCAATTATCAACGATAAAAAGGTCTGTAAAAGGACACATCGATTGTTTCCTATGCCTTTTCCATAGCTGAGTAATTCTCTTTGAAATGCACGATGGCCTGACTTTGATTGATCAACTGTTGTCCCTTAGTTAAGTTTGGGACTTGAATGGTTGAAATTTACCATAATTTGTTGTTCTTTATTCCATTTAATCCATTCGCTAGTCCACACATCAAAGTTTAACAATGATACAATGAATAAATTACATATTTGGCATCTTTTACTTTCTGACCTTTCTGCTTCAGTTTGAAAAGATTTTCTAAGCTGTATTTAAAAAATGTGGAAACAAATGAGGTGTAATTCTTTAGATAAAAGAACGATCTTTTTTAGTAACACGAAATAAAACTCCCACATTTTGTCATGTGTCCGGTGTTATATCCAGTCACGTAGGGCCCCGGAAGGGACATGATTCAACACGAATCTGTGTTCTGAGACAGTTAACTGTGAATTAACAAAGAATCGTGTTGAATCGTGTTTCTTCCGGGATCATATGTGACCGGGGCATTAGATTTCCAAACTTCCGAACTTTTTTCCGATGAGTTTCTATGACATTGTGAAATGTACTGAAAGAGCTACTATATCATCATGTTAAAAAAGTGATGGAATGAGCTTGCAATAACACCCCCAAGTTGCTGAAGCCTATGGAAATTGAATGACCATTTCGTCCGTGTTTTCACGAAGTGACGGGAGCCAAAGGGTATTGCTGCATGAAGACCTAGCTCCAATTCAACATAGCTCCAATTCAACGGGTATCCTATCGAACATCGTGTTAATCCTATTGAAGGACACGTTTTAATGGATTTGTAAGTTATTTCGTAAAACAATACCATTTGACTCCCATCACTTCGTGAAAACATGGACGATTTGATTCATTATTTTACTCACTTTTGCCTTCTTTTTGTCGATATAAGCATAAGACCTTCTTCTTGAGAAGCTGGGCTCTTCCTAACTCGACACCAACACCCAAAGATGGCTGGGTAACCTCTGCTATCAACACTGGGATGAAGAAAATGAGAGGGAGGGATTATTTTCTCGTTTTTCGACAAAATATGTTGAATATAGTTATTGTCATTAATTTTAAATATGACTCTTCCCTTTCTCTCCTTTGCTTTAAGAACATAAAAAAGGAAAATATTTTTTTCGTTTTCAGACAAAATGTGTTGCATATAGTTATTATCATAAATACTAAATATGACTCATACCTTTCTCTCCTTTTGATGTGTAATTGTTATTTTTGTCATTGCAGGCTTTACCTTCGCTATGTTATTCTTTTAGCAAATTCAAATAAACCATCTGAATTTGATTGAATTATATCAATCAATTGCCAAAGCAAGACATAAATGGTTTACAAACGATGTGTTGAGTCTAGCACTACAAAGAGAAGTATAACATCTCCACAAATTCATTATAAAGAATGTTATTACCCGCTTGATGAATGTTACGCTATATATCATTGTAGATAATATGTTATCATTATTTGTTCATTTGATTGAAACTTAATCATGTATTCAATCGATTGATATCAGCAACCACTTGCTGTCAATTTATCATGCATCTTGCTTCAAGTCACATTCGTATTTCATTGGCATCTTTCCATTTTGCTATTATTTTCATTTTTAGATCAAACAGAAAATCGCCACTTTTCTGAATCTCTTTTTTTTTCCTAACCCATTGTCACCGTGACTTCGAGCAAATACATAATATAAAGAGTGGTCCGACGATCGAAATGTTTACAGTTTTTTTTTTCTTCCTCCTTTCATTTTTCCCCCGACATCCCCATGACGTAATATTATACAGATAATACAATCACAATAATTACCATCAGAAGAATCCAACCACTTGATGTCTTGTTCGAATATCTCAGATTCTGCCATGGCTAAACAATAAAATATTATATTAGTACTCATATCTGATGTGAAAGTAAATAAGGGGTGATATTTTCGGGGTAGTTTCTCACGATGAAAAGAAAGGGTCAGCTAAGGTGTCTGCTTTTGGTCATATAAAACTTGACGTAAAAATGTTAATACGTATGCATACATAATTACACCTGAGTGTATAAATTCATATAAATGTTAATATAGTTATAATCATCAGACGATCCCATATCTCTTACCGAATTAAGTATGGTGAAGTAATAACATACATTGACAAGCTCTTCCCTTTTAATTCTTGCATTTCCAATCTGTTCCTAAATTATCGCTCTACCATATATTCACCTTCTCATACATGTATATTTGTCATATTATTTGGCAATTATGTTATACTGTACAATATTGTTCACGCATTTTGCTTTAGCTCTTTTTTTCTGGGGGGGGGGGGTTGTTTCTATTTCATACCATGTATACTCTGCATCCCCAATGTTTATCCTAGTTTTATATGTCTGTAAATATGCTTGTATTCTGAGATGAACAATAAAGTATATTCATTTATAAAATGTAAAATTTTAATCGAATTTAAAGTATATACTCTTTTTGTTCACGGGGGTACCTTTGAGATTTTCCTCCTAAAAATAGTACCCGTAATATATCTTGCAGGGGCTATCGTATTTCGGAGTTCATGGGGGATATTACAAAGGTTGAGACAGTATCTAGGATTTATCATTACTTAAAAAAGAAGGGGGGCATTACAAATAATACATATTAAGTAGATCGCATAGTTGTATAAATTCGCATACACTTCATCAGATAAGAACAAAGATAATTCCATAAAATGAATTAAAAGGTAATTTGAAAGATCCTTTGCATTGTTTACGAAAATGGAACCGGCTTAGATTGTGATGCTCGCACATTTCAATATTGTGACGTAAAGGGATATTGTACGATAACAGATTTGATTCTTGAAATAGTATTAATTTGTAATCATGTTATCATAGGCATATATGCATATTGGGTATGGTAATCCCCTTAAAGTAATGTGGATCATACTACTCCGTATGAAAAAAAATCTTTTCTATTGTATATATAACATTATTTGTCTAGTACCTTTGTCTAGTACAGATTATAATAATAATAATAGATGCAATTTATATAGCGTACGTATCCACTCTGCTGAGTGCTCAAGGCGCTTTACATTATTATTACCCTGGCTTTAGCCCGGCAGCCAAGGATAGTAATACAGATTACTAATAAGCTTCACCAAAGTTTCGGTTCACCATCCAATTACAAAAATAATATGTCGTTCGATCCTCAAACTCACTCACCAGCTTCGATGTGAAGTACGTCTTTATTTCCAATGACCTCTGTCAGTACTTGTCCATATTGTTTGAGTTGCTTGATGATCCTGCCATAGAGTTCTGCATCCTGTCGTCCTCCCTGGATACTACCACAGAAGTAGATCTTCAAGGATTCGTCACCCATCTCTGTGTGCAGTATGGTTGCTTTGACGAGGAGTTCCAAGATGGCGGTCGTCTGCAATGGGGTGTTTCAAGCACCAAGGACATTTGACAATGGACAGTTATCTGAAGAAAACTAGAGCTTGCACGGTGTAGTAAACATTCAAGGAGGTTTGCGGTTGCACCATAGGGGTATCTTTCAAGAAATAGTCTTGAAAAGGACTGAGCAAAAGCTCAAAAAGATAAAAACACGACGTTCCGAGTCGAATTAACTAACTCGTTCTCAGGTGAAGGAATCACAAGTGAGGATAGTTATCTGTTGCTATGGGTTCGCTAGCATGTGATTTCCATTGTCATCTGAATAACATTCTTTTAATATGTTCAATATTAAAAGAATATATATAATTTAGGTATCATGCATATATCTAAACAAAATATTATGTAGGTAAACAAATCTGCAGAATGACGAGAGATTGGGATATATTCAATTTTGACATTACAATAATATAAAATTGTTACCAGTCCGTTTGTGAATTGATCCTTTCTCTCGCGTGTGGGTATATAGAAAGATCGTGTACTCACAATTCATCTAACCTAAGCAAATAGGCTTGCCTGCTACGGGAGCAAATATAAGGATGGTGTAGAAACGTGACAGATGAAGCATGTATATGTATTCTGTTCATTATAACTAGGTTTTCGGCAATATTTACAGGGGATCCGCATAAGGAGTGAGACGGAATGGAGTCCTAAACATCATTATGAAAAAGAAAGAAATGTTCATTTTGAAAATGCCTTGTTCTGAAAGACAATTGGATCTATGATCAAAATGGTGAGATTTTTCATTCTTTCTTCCTCGCCATGATAAGCGTTACTTGACCATTGTCTGGATTGCTCCCTCCCCTTTGGTGCCCTTAATGCATGAGACGCCTCTCGGTCTCAAGCATGTCAAGTGGCACACCCTGAATTGGAATATACATGTACCACTATACTTTGCATTATAGTGTATGAATCTGCATGTGAGTAGATAACCCCAAAATGAAAAAAGTGTTCGTTATTTCAAAGGTACATATAATAGGCTTTATCAATCCGAAAATTAAAGAAAGAAAGAAAGAAAGGATATAATCATAATAGGCCTATCAATTGTTTGAACATCTGACATTCCGAAAATGAAATAATTCGACAATGAAAAGAAAAGAGGAAACGAAAAACCTTTTTTTAAAGAAACAAATAGGGCTAGAGAAAATGTTTGAATTAGCTTTAAAAACAAGGTTGCTCTTCCCCTTCCAAAAAGGCCCGTGGAAAGAGATAAATTGAAGGGTAAAAAACTTCATCCTGATATAGAATGTGCTCTCAGTAGATTAAAAAAAACAATAATCAAACTGTGAAAATTTTAGCAAAATCGGACAATCCATTCAAAAGTTATGAATTTTCAAAGCTTTGATTTCCACCCCTCATAGACTCCTTAAATTGCCAACCTACAGGCACAAAACGGTTGCCAACATAATAAACATAAAGAACTCTCCATTCACTTTGTACATAAATTTCACATTTTATTCCTTTTAAAGAAAGGTAGACAATGAATCAACAAGATTTACCTCAAAATGCATGCAGAATCAATAAGTCCATTGTTATACTTCAAGAGAAGAGTAAAGTCTTGTCTATACTTTTCTTTTCTATTTTTCTATTTTTTAACCAGGGCCAAAAACTACACTTGTACATTCCCTGCGTCAGACAAGGCCGAAACAAATTCTTTCGCATGATCTATTATACCCATCGGAGAAATATCCTAACACAGATCAATTTCCTCATGCAATGAATAACATAATTGCAATACCGCACCAAAATTACGACTTGTATTTTTACAATTCATTCTTACATTCAGAAACATTGCAGCAGACGATTATCCTTCCGCACCGCGTGCATGCCCAATACTTCTGCGCTACTGACCAAAATTGTCCTCAAATGCAAAACCAATTTTTCATTCTAAAATCAATCATGATCATACTCCCTAGAATTTTTATAAGGGAGTTTCTACAGAAATCAAACGAAAAATGTTTCTTTCATAGTATAAATCTAGCTTGGGCAAATTTGATGCACTCTCACGGAAGTGAAAATGGAATTTAAAAAAGAATATGTTTTAAACGTGTAAGCTTACGGGATTCTCCTAATTTTAAATGGTCAAAAGAGCATATACTCCCTAAGATTTTTTAAGGGCTGCCTTAGATATTACAGACACTATAATAATTATGATGTTTCATAGTGTAAAATTGGATATAGTTTGTTTCAGATAAATAGAAAACTTCTTAGGAAGGATTTTGCTGTAAGTGGGTGTGCGGTTTTTACGTGTAACCTTATGGGAATCAAGATATTTCAGTAGGTCAAAAGCAGGCATACTCCATGGGATTTATAAGACATTAATACAACTGAACTATCCATAGATATGCGTTTCCATTGTCTGAAATTAAACATGAGTCTTGTTTATTTTACTGTGATAATCAAACATTTGAATTATAATCAAACAAACGTCGTTTTCACGTGCATACATATCTCACAGGTAAGCTGCAGCTGAAATCTACAGAAAAGCATCACTCATGTGAAGGATATCTCCATTTGTTTGTATGTTTTAGATTCTGTAGGAATAATTATTGTAAACAAATATTTGCAATCTAAAGCCTCATTTCAGCCCCCAAATTGTCAAAACTACAATGTAAACAAATGTCCTTTTGAAATTGATTTTTAGTGTGGTGTAGGTATAGATGTAGGTGTCGTGGTGTAGTGGTTCGGACTCTCGCCTCTTTACTAGAGGGTCGGTGGTTCGAATCTCACCCAGGGCGCTAATTTCCATCAGCAAGAAATTTACCCGCACTTTGTTGCACTCGACCCAGGTGAAAAATGGGTACCTGGCAGGAATTTATTCCTTGGAATGCTTGAGCGCTTAAGTGGCTTGCTCGGCAGTTATAGTCAGGGTAATAATATGGTACCTAGTATTAAGCGCAGTAGAGTATATGCATATAGTGATTGCGCTATATAAATTGACCTATTATGATTATTATTATTATATTCAGGTGCCATGGTGTGCTGTTCTGACAGTGTGCACATGCACAGAGCAACAAAAATCATTCCAACATAATCTAAAAACATACAAACAAATAGAGATATCCTTCATTAGTGATGCTTTTCTGAAAATGTAGGGATGTGTTACATGTTTGAATGGTATATGCTCTCTGTCTCTTAGAAAAGAAAAAATGCTATCTTTCTGAAAAATTCTTGTCACAAAGATGTCGTCTACCGAAAGTCCCATTTGAACCAATTCCTGCATGTCATCTCATGGGAGTCATGTTCCACAAATAGTTTCTTCTTAAATTAAGATTTAATGGTCATATAAAAATACTGCTTGAATGATAAATGTGTCATTTACTATATATTATTATTTCTATTAATTATAAATTGAAAATTTAATCACGTCTCTTATAACTTCCGATTGCTTTTCATGATTTATATTCATTCTAAAATAGCAATTTTGCGCGCAAACCTACGAAAGAAAATCTCCATGGATTATGAATAAATCGCCTCATTATTCATTGTTTTTTAAATCGTATTTATTCAATAATTCATAATGTAATATTTTAAATGGGACTTAATTTGCCAAGCTAAACATTCCTTGATCATATTATTATTGACGCATCGAACTATATATTCATCAAAAAAGAGTCATTGGCTTTAAACAATTATGAGAAAAAACACAAGGGTTTAAAAAGCAATGGAATAATAGGCCAATTGTAGAAAAGTAACAAACATACGACATCACTACGTCATGTCACGTGATCTAAAGTTGCCAATTCACTAAAATTATAACTGTTTAGATTCTTTTTATATCTTTAAAATATTCATAACATGATTATTCATTGTCCGATTTGACTCAAACATTCTCTGATGTATTCGTCTAATTTGTGGGCTTTTAATCGAGGCAAGTTCTTTTTGACGTGGAGTAACCGATTAATGCCCATTTTAAATGACCATTCTCTGGATAATTCCAAAACAAATTCATGCAAATATTTTCACCACCACATTCGCATTTCTCAGTCTCACATTGTTTCTTAGTCGCTGGCGGGAATTGACCTGTATAAATATGAATAAATTAATTCATTAATCAGTCAATTCTCTCTCTAAAAAAAATAACTAAATAATTCGACTCTCATAGCACCTTGGAAGAAAATCATAATTTTGATATAAACAATAACAATTTGAACTTACCCCTACAAGAAATGTGCATGAAATCGTTGATGATTTACTTTCGTCTGAGCTGATACCATTAGCTACCATTAACGTGTGATACACTTATGACGTCTGATGAAAACAGGTCGGGTCATCCGCTGCATGTCTAGTCTCAATCAATTTATCGGTCTTCCAATAGGCGGGGTTACTAATAGATGCAAATTTTATGCGTGCTTTATAACAAAGGTTGTTCTCGACGACCCGAAAACTTGCCCGACATAGCAACAAGTCATGTATGCAAATTGGATTCCAGGTATTGTAGTTGAAAAAGCAGATTTAGAAACGCACATAAACTTGAATATAGTAAACCCGTCTATTGTACAACCCGGTAGTGGGGGGAGAAACGTGCATAAATTTGAATATATTAGTAAACCGACCTGCTCTGGAAAGCCATTGAACCAAACATTTCTAATTGAGTCATTTCGGGTCATTCGACATTTTAATGTCTTTGATATAAAGGTTTAAATTCCGGTAACACTTTTCATCATTCTCACTTGCTTCAATAACTTTTTCACAATGGACAGTCAACAACATAGAAGACATGATCAGAATGCAGACGGCAGACGACACGGTTAGACTGTGACTGGATTGCGCTAAAACTTATCCTTCACCCAGGTTGTCAATGATCTTCGTATATATACACTTTGCACGAAAAGGATGCTTGCTTGCTATATTAGCTAAATTTCAGCCTTACTCATGGAATTGCGTAATATTTCTATTTCAGCTAATATGATTTTTTTTTTCGATTACAAACAAAGTGCAGAACGGTTTATTACACTAATGAAATAGTTTACAATGACAAAAATAACTCCTTTGCTTTTATCCTCAAAGTCACAAACAAAATAATTTTTATACCCCCATTTTCCTAGTCTAAAGATCGTACCTATGACCATCTGACCATCGAATTGTCACAGAATAAACTTCTCCCTGATTCTCATGCTCTCAATTATTTGAGATCAAATATCTTTACATGTTTCATTAAAAAATATTACTATTAATTGTCAAATTTTACCTTTATCCTCTAAAGTCCAAGCAAACATCATTTTGGTCAGGTACCCCTATTTTGGCATTCCCAAACAGATGTTGATTTATAGATCAGATCTATGACAACCATCGAATTGTTACATTAAAAAAATTCCTGATTTTTATCTCATGTTTTGCCCTTAATCATCAATAATCAAATATTGTTAATTATTTGATTATAAATAATATAACTATTTGTCAAACTTAACAAAAGTCAACAGAATAAACCATGTAATAATGCCTGCTCTTTAATCAGGGTCTGTATTCAAACATTTTCTAATTCTATAGTCATAGGAAATTAACAAACGTGTTCGAGCTTTAAAAACGAAGTATTTCCCTCAAAACATGTATTGTGTGTTTATTATAATAATTGACTCTTCTGCATGAAAATAAATCATCGTAATCACTGCAGATTTCTCATAATGACCAATTTTGGTGTTAGTATTTTCAATTTATAATGTGAGATGATAATGGTCATCTTACGTATATTTTGTCTTCATATTCGAAAATGATCTGAAACTTAAAAAATGGAATATAATGACTGAGCAATGATTTATCACGTTTCATTTCGCGTACTATAAATCATGTAAATTGAATGAAAATCACATGACGTAAGCTTGCTAAAAGATAAGACAGCTCCCGATGTGCCGTAACTGGCTATCACTGAACTTGTCAATGAGATAACTAGTTTTCTTGCATTTCAGGGACATGATTTCTTGATCAGTAAATGGCCTTCTGCATACAACATCTACCTAGAATAGACCTTGAGAGGCATGTTCATGATGCCGTGTTAGCCTGAATTCTATATATGCATGCAAAAGTGTATCCATCCAAGTTCACGCAACCTGAATCAAAGAGCAAAAGTTTAGTTAAATAATTTGATGTAATTTCAATCAATAAAACTGAACAACTATTTAAGGTGAGCTCTTCTTGATTTCAGAAAAAGGGTTTTGTGTTTTCACATGTATTTATGTTATAAAAATATGAACCCCAGCTCAAACGAAGTAATCGAGTATGGAAATAATGTATATTCCAAAATGACAGTTAATAATCAATAAGTTTAAAGGGGAACCAACCCTTGGAATTTTCGTGCTCTCATAGAATGAGGATAATCAGATGAACAAAGATAATCTAAGTAGTTAAGCTTAATAAGTGGAGAAATGGACCAAAAAATCATTCCTCTCCCAATTTTTGAGGGGCACGTGTCCTACGTGCGCCCCCCCCCCCCCACCCCTCTGGATCCGGCCCTGAATAAGTTCGGAAACAGACAAGAGGATAAGCTTTTGATAACTGAGGTGAGATAGCCACAACTGGACAGCTAGGTCCCTTTCGCGCTCTTGGTCCAAGGTATTATGCGTGAATTTTGGCAATTATTGTTTGCATTTACATCAAATTATTAAACAAAAAATACTTAGCACAGGAATATCTATTAAAAAAAAAAGAATAGAAAAAAAAACGATAAGAATGGTTTGGGGACAATAATACAATTTTTAATTTTTAGAGGAGAATCAGAGCTAAATCCGTCGTGGCATGCAACAGGCGTGTTTGTCATTGCTGTAACAAAGTTCAGATTTTGGTATGTTTTTACGTTTCGTGCCATGACACTTGACGAGTATCTTCTTTTCTTATTTCAGAATTATACCCCGTTATTAGAGTACTATGCCTTCAGTTCGCGTTTTAATTTCACTCATTTTCTTTTGAAATAATGCATCGGAATGCGGGCGCTTCATCATTTATATTATTTATTTACCTATTTATATATTTAAAAAAAACAGAGAACGCTTAAAGTTTCACGCGTTCGGTGCAATCGCCAGGGAAGAGATGTTGAAATGGGTGTAATGGGTGTACTTTGGAAACCTGCAAGGACCACAATACACAATATTTAAAGTGAACTTCTCAGATGGATGAATACAAGTTTATTGGAGTGTAGAATGGGGTTGGGTTGAACGCATGAATAACAAGAGGTAGATATGATTTTGGTGTTGACGGTTGAGTGGGGATGTAATCTCATTCATAGCACCGGGTGTTAATTAATGAAAAATGTATCGTGTATTTTTTAATATGGTTACAACAAAACAAAAGTATTATTTCCCCTTCCAAAATAAAGAAAATCGAAGGTTTTATACCTGTCGAAATGCATTTACCTTTCAGTATTAAAGGAAACTATATTTTCAAAAGTTTATACACTATAAATTATAATTATCAAATCTAAGTTTATTTTCATCAAGATCTGATGGGGTAATTACATAGGCCTAGCTGGCTCATGAAAATTCACTGCGACGTCCCCGAAAATATTTTGAATTCCAGACGGCCTGAAATTTGATTTAAAAGCATCTAGATGACACATTCTTTAGACTATTTTTCTAAGTTTTGGGAATTCAGCACTTCACCTTTGAATAATGGAGTCACTTTTATTTTCATTCTCTCCGAATTTGAGGATGGATGATGGCATGCCATCCCCTCATCAAATCGAAGGGAGAACGACCCCCATCCCTCCAGAATCGACACCCACGCGTTTGGTGCACCCGGTATTCTGGAAACTTCTTTCTACACAAGCGCGGCGGAATTTTTTTATTCATTTTTTTTTTTTGGGGGGGGGGAGGGCTCGTGAAAAAAGGGGCACTTTTAAGAGATACATTCTTTTTATCACCATTGATATATTCTACATCATTACTCACGATCAAGCTGCACATTATAATATAACTCTAATTAGTATTATTCTTTTCTCAAAAGAATCTCATTTTCAGTGCGTGTCCTAACATAACATGCTGTATTTTTACCCCCCCCCCAAAAAAAATGCCCCTTTGCCACACGAACTGTACATGAATTGGAGCGCCCCTCGGGAGAAGGAAGTTGCAAAAGCTGCAGGCTCGAAGGTCTGTGGACATCATTTTTTTTTATGCCCCAGAAAATGCTATGATGATGATGATGATGATGAATGTAGATTTAAATGCGTTTTTCATCTGTGGGGCTGCATGTGTAAGCTTATAGCCTGCCAGTTCTGACCCTAAGCTTAGGTTTCCCGCAATGTGCATGGTGTACAATTAAGAGTCTGCACACACCGAACGCCAAATGTATGAGCCTGCAGACTAGCATGTGCACAGCGGGACTTCCCCTGTCTGTATCCGCCTCTCTCATGTCTGTGAAACCGGATGTTCTTCTTGCGATGGGACATGGGTGGCAGCAACCGGGAAATAGGCGTTGGTCAAAAGGCGTGGTTAGGGGGCGGGGCCGGGGGGGGGGGGGTCCAAGAGAAAAAAACAAACGAATATAGAGTGTCCTTATTGAGTAGACTCTCCGTCATTTTAGGCCATATCATTATGCAATCTACCACATAAAGGTGCCTGGAGCTGCAGCTTGAGAGGTATGGTAGGTCCAAGTTCCGATGGTCCAGCGTGTCTCGGCGATGAAAATGAAACGATCGCATGTCTGTTAATACAGGCAGTATAATTGAACTTTAATCCTTGTTAAAAGAAATTACTCTCTGAATAGAATTGACTCATTAAAGAAGGAGAAGAGGCAATCACTTTAGGTTATCAGTTTCTATGGTCACAATAACTAAAGGCCGCTGTTATATAGCTTACATATTAATTGTGGCCCCATTTCCGGTTTGACCGCCTCTAGGACCAATGAAATGGAGCGTGTTGTAATCTCTGGCCGGGGCACTTTTCCCTGCCCCTTCATCCCCTCCTGTATGATACATCTGGGCATGAGAATGGCCCTTCTCCAGAGAATTTGTTCAATTATATCTTTTCAACAAGCAAAAATAACTTGTGCTCTATTACGTTTGATTAAGGAAGGGTTTGTCTCAGAAATAGGGCACATTTTATAATACTGGGAATTGGAGGCCCCCCCCCCTCCTCATCCCGGTATGCTGCCCCTCAGGAATGAGAATGCTCCCTTTCTTGGGTATTGATTCATCAACATCTAAAAAATCTCTTCAGGGAAAACAAACGTACGTAATCAATGGGAGAGGCATATTTCTAATAGCAAATTGAATGCCTTTTGAAAGGAGGTAATTCATTTTAGAGGTTGCAAACATAATCTCGGATTAGAGGCAATGGCAATATCTATAGCTTACTCTTTCTTTTAAAGCCCATGTATAGTTTTGGTAAAGATTAAAGAAATGTGAATTTTGGGGATATATACCATGACATATAGTTTCTATACACATTTCAAGATCATAGCATATTTTTCTAC
>BQKZ01000003.1:218722-252181 GCA_036244855.1 Temnopleurus reevesii
ATATAATATATATATATATATATATATATATATATATATATGGTAACACGATATAAACTATTTCCGCAAAATAAAGTGGGTCATGGGCAATAGTACGCCGTGTATTGAACTGTGCGGACACAACGATAACAAGCATGACAAGTCGGTTCCGATTTGAAAAGCATTAAAAAGGAGCATTGAATTGGCGTTCGACTTGGTGTTTCGGAAATGGATTATATCGTGTTGATTGATGTTTTATAATTCCATTTAATTTTACCATAAATCAAAATCAGCGACGAATTTAGTGTTTAGAGTGGTTAGCTTGGAAAAATCAAAACCTCGACGTACTCGAGACGTGGCTTCAAATCCTATAGCTACTGCGGTTTTAAGATTTGGTAAAAAATTTAAATTATGTGAAGTATTACAACCTGAAGAAAAAGTGTAGTACATCAAATATGTACACATGGCTCTCAATGGTGCAAGGTAAAAATTTCACCCGTTTCTGATAAGAAAAATATATTTTTTTAAGAAGAAGTTTTGTGGGTGGAGCAAGACTGAGTGAGATAGATAAAGATAAAGAAAGAGATATGGATTTTAATGATCATTCTGTGAATATCTATGCAAGGAGAAGAAAGGAAGAGGACAGGTATTTAACATCCCCATAAGTAAGACGTAGCTGAGGCTTGAAGACGTAGCAAAAGAACCACTCTAAATCAATTTGTATATAGATGTCCCAATCAGCTTGATTACATACAGGCGCCCAGGAAGGACATGCAAAGGTCTATAGAGGCTCTATGTTGTAGGGCAGTCACCCCAATAGACTGTTCCCATCCTGCTCTCACAACGCATTATCAAAATTGTAATATGATTTACTGTTTTATTTTATGAAATATATCATGCTTAAAGCTTTGAATAATTAACAACTTTGCTGAAGGTTCTGTAGAATCCTTCGGCTGCTGAATACCGATGTCAAGGTATTTACCATTGCTAGAAAAGTCGTCACAAATAGATTCATTTTTTGAAGAATCAATAGCTCATTTTTCAGTATTTTTAAGGATAAGGATTCAAAGCCTCTCCATCACTCCTTCTCTTTACCCGCCCCCCCCCCACACTCTCTCTCTATCCCTCCCTCTCTCTCTCTCTCTCTCTCTCTCTCTCTTTCTCCATCTCTCTTTTGTACCCTAGGCGCTCTTTATATTCATTTTTTTCTTATTTTCTACTCCCGATTTTTCTTTTTGAATTCCTACATTCTCTCTTTCACCTTCTCTCTACTTTTCACTTCCTTCTTTACTTGTTCCTTTCTTTTCACCACCGACTTTTCCTGCCCTCTCCCTCTCTCTCTCTCTCTCTCTCTCTCCCTCGCTCTCTCTCTCTCTCCCTCTCTCTCTTTCTCCCCTTTGTCTTTTAGATATCATCCTTTCTCTCTCTCTCTCTCTCTCTCTCTCTCTCTCTACATCTCCCTCTCTGTTTCATTTTTTCTTTTTTCTCTCTCTCCTTCCCCTCCCTCTTTTCTTTCCTCCCTTCATTTGGTATCTTTAAAGAATACTATATCTAAATTATGTCTTTTAGTAAATATATTATGATAGATAAATTCACATATTCCCATAGCAATTCTTCCATATTACATAACCCAAAAGTTACAACATGAGGCATATTTTATAATGGTATAAATTTAATGCAAAATTTACAGTAAATGAAATAATATTAAAGTTTCAAATGTATCAAGGTGTCAGTAAAACATTTACCACAAAACAATTATGCCAAGCAAGACATGAATACAAACTCAAACAGAGCTTCTGAGGCACATAATAAAAGGCGTCTGTAAAATGTAATATGAGAATTTGTCAAATATGTGTACCTTGGTTATGCAAAGTTTGATCACTTCAACCACCACCATAATTCTGATAATATGGTAACATTTATACCATTCCCATTTGGTGTAGAGAGGCACTCGCAAGGCAAGATAACACAGGCACTAAACATCAACACATTATTATTGTACACAGAACAATTTTATCAAAAAAGTTTAAATGAATGATCATGCCCATTTCCAAGTTGAATTCTATACACAAAGTATTAAAGGACAATGAATTAAAAACTCCTAATATTCTTATGATTCCACAGAGACAATCAGGAATTAGGATAAAACATTATCAATAGGGCCACCTCCCCCACCCCCTAAAAAAAAGAGGGAAATCACGCGCTACTTCATCTGCAAAGTCAACCTCATGAACTGATAGAGACATTTCCTCGAATTCATGATTTAAGAAAGGGCTTAAACAACCCTTTTTTGGTTCGAATTTCGGGTAATGTACATTGAAAATAAATAGACAGCTTTTACATAAAACCAGTTACACATTGGTAAGATCACGAACAAAAATATATTTCCGAGAAAACATATTTAAGACAATAATTCTTGGTAAAAATATATTTCCGAGAATAACATATTTGACACAATGATTCTGGGTAAAAATATATTTCCGAGAAAACATATTTAAGACAATAATTCTGCGTAAAAATATATATGGATGGCATTCAATGAGACAAGGTGGTGACTGTTATTTACATAAATGAAATATTATACAAATGAAGCACAGGTTACAGTTGGTTGGTGGGAACTATATGCATCCAAGTAACTTTGACATCATGAATGTTGGGTGGGCTTTGACCATAATGTTAAGGTTACTGCTTGCAAAGAGGTTCCCCATCAACTAAATGTAGATTCATGCACACAAAATGAAGGATAGCAATATTGTAATATTGTAATCAATATAACCGTGAAAGCATGCTGTTGCAACAACAACAACAAAATCATCTGCACGATGCAGTTATTCAGCACCGGTCAATTAAACAAATATGATTTTTGGAAAAATAATATAATATTAAAAAAGAATAATAATTGTTGCATACTCCGATAGCCATTTTGAACGGGCCATTTTGAAGTTGAATATTTTGCAAAAACCCCCAGATAACAATGAAATTATAGATAATAGCAGAGGAAGCACATGACAATATAAATAAATTTTAAAATTAACAATAAACCACGCTTTGTCCTTTATTGTTCCATCTTTATGACCTGGAACCAATCAAGGATCACCCCTAATGGCATATGTTAATGGTTTCACACACTAAGAAAAAAGGATGCAACTTTGAACCTTTAAAGTTGCAAAGAATGCAACACTGGGAAAAGTTTTGGGGTGCAATACTATATTAAATACATGTATTTAAAAAAAAATCACACAGTTAGCGGGTCGAAACCCGTGCCATGCAGGAACGCTTCATTCCATCTCCAAGTCAGACTCGGATCTACCGACTGAGCAATGTATCAGCTCTTATGGAGCAATGGACATTAGGACATTAGAACTGCCGTTAGCCACGGGTGGTTACTTTAGACATATTTTCACGGGAAATGGATTGTCACCGTTCACGTATACGGAGTATATGTTTGATGTCTTATAAATCCGTCCATCGGTCGAAAATAGTGAGCAGCTCAGTCGATGGAGCGTTTGGCTTGGAATGAAAAGATCCCTCATGGCATGGGCTCGAAATCCACATTTTATATTATGATATTTTGTAAAATATTCCACACTTAAAAAAAAAAGAAGCTTGCAACTTTATTGGGTAAAATGTTGTATTGCACCCAAAAGGATGCTCACAGTGTTGCAAGGTGCAAAATTGCACCTTAATGTCTAAGTGTGTATTGTTCGGTTATTATGCTAAGATGATCGAATCACATTTTCCCGATGATTTTTATCAGGAATCTACGACAACCACAGCCTCATTGGGTGCACCCTTGAAATTGTTCTTATTTGCATCCTCTTTCGCGGCCTCTTCATCATTTGCAGGTTCAACCTCGTTATTACCGCAGAGGATCATCATCCGGTAGAGCTGAAGCAGGATGACGAGGATGTTTTTACAGGTGAAGAAGACCATCATGATACTAAAGATCTTAACCTCTATCATGAGATAGAGCCGCATGCCTAGGAACGGACCGTCTTGCATGAGGAGTGTGATCCACATCGACCACATCTCGTTCCGACAGCACGAGCAACACGCGCAGCATTCCAGGGAGCAGCTTCGGCTGCCGTCTTGCGCGACGGCCCGGACGCGTTTTCCCGCCACCGATGTGAGGACAAGACTGAACTGCACCAGACTCCAGCTCCACAAGCCCAGGATGAGGATGATGAGGACGAGGTCACAGAACACCTTCTCGTCCTTGAGACTCTCAAGGTTGAACTCGAGGATGTCAGCCGCCATACCGATGTAGACGAGCAGGAGCTGGGATAGTTGGTCACGGGTGAGGTCGCCCTTAGGAAGTAGCCATCGGCCGAGGATCAGGAGGCACAGAAGGGTCTGCTGAAGGATCAGTTCCCATTCACTCGATGAGAACTCCACTGGGATGGTGATCTGTGGGTGAGGTAGAAGAGATAATTAAGGGGTGGTCAAGAATATTGTGTCTGCGTGAAAGGTTCTTTACAGGCTCATCTAACCATACACTAATTGGATCAAGAGAGCATTGCCCTCTATGGTCAGGATGATGAGGCGGTGCATTCTTCTCCAGCCTTTACTCACATGCAGTGCATATGATGAGTACCATAATGTTTTCAAATGTTGACTGTATATGTCGATGACATTCGAATGAATAAATTTCAAAATTTCAAAAGCAAACTCGCTGCACAGAATCTTGCCTTGCAGCCATTGCGATTACTCTCTGCACAGTAAAGGCTACTTGGACCATTGAAAACTAGAGTTTGAAATTATATTCATTGTGATATAATGTTCGATATTCTTCGAGTTGCAAATAAGAAAGCATCGAGGGTTCAATGATCTGATGATACATATATATATTTAATGTTCTTTCAACTTTATTCATGATAATTCACCTCAAGACACATAATCAGAATGAAAATTGCATACATTTGTGTTGCAAATTCTCTACTCATGCTTATGAGGTAAACAGCAGGGAAACTTTCCTCACCATATCAGACAAGAAATCGAGACAATATTAGTCTGGCTCAACACCATAAAAGTGTGCATGGGCAGGGCGGTTTTGTTTTTTGTATTGTTATTGGTTTTTTTTTATTTTTTATTTTTTATTTTTTATTTTTTTTTTTTTTACAAAAGTATGATGTGCATAAAATTTGACTGCAGTACGAAACTAGTCTATCTTTTATAGTTTTAATTTGAGATGGTGAATTTAGAAGTGAAATACTTACTCCTCGGACCTCCTCAAGCGCTGTTGAATTGTAGACAGTTTCTGCAGAACACTCCTCCCATCCTCGTTCATCTCTGTATTGTATACGTGCATTGTAGAGCTCAAACTGTATCAGCCATAGACCAGGCACCACCGACAGCAAATATAGGGCCACGGAAGGACACACCCTGTGTTAGAAATATAAGAAAAGGAAACAAATTATAAATGATATGATAGAGATACTTGAACCCCTTCGGCAAGATCTTGCGAAACGCATTTCCTCTAACTCCAACACCAAGAGCTTTAAAAAGCATTTCCAAAGGGACCCCAAGATCTTACTCGACTCTGTTCTTTTTCTCCCACCTGGCCCCATGGCAAATTGTGCAAGAGCACAACTGCATACGCTCATACTATATTACCTCCGCAACCTTCACTCAACTCGACAACAAAAACTCAATCAGTCTTAAATCTTTGTGGACAAGATCTTGAATAGAAACGGCAACCCAAGCCGACGATCTCCGAGCTCAGCGGAGGGAGGACACAAGAGAGATAGTGATGATCTTAGATTCTGGGAGGACCCCAAAGAGTTTATAATTATGATTACCATCTATACTTCTTGATACCCTGTCACTAAATAAAACAATCGTTGAAATGATAAATTGTAAACGGTCACTGCAGGACCTTGTTGAAAAACAATTTTTATCTGAACATGTTATCCTGTAAAAAGATGTGTGAAATAAAAGAATAAATGATAAATAAATAAATAAATATTCAAGGACAAAAATTGATTTATTCATTAAAACACATTCAACAGGATAAGAAGATCAATTTAATACAAAGTAAAAATATAGATTGCATCTTGGTCCTGGTGATTCCAAACATGAGGATTCGGAAAAGAGTGTAGCCAAGGAGTAGTCCCCTCCCCCCCCCCCCCAAAAAAAAAAAACCCCGACAATAAAATACCTTATCGTTGCGGGTTGTTGTCGTGTATTTTGGGGGTGGGGGAGGGGGTTGACCACATTTCTGTTGCTCCTAGGTCCCCGGTAACCACGGAAAGTTGTGTTCAGTGATCCCCATAAACAAGCATGATGTTAGAATGTCACCAGGCCTCTTTTGCATTGTAGAATATGATTTATTTTTTTTCAGAAATTTATGGTACCATTTTTTTCAAGTTGTGCTTGATAAGGATCTTGATTTTGTATTAAAAAAAGGAATATACATTTTCAATAGGAAAATATAGCGGAGCAAGTATTTCTTGAATCCGCTAGTCCACACAGAATCAATAATAACATGGTAACCGTTTGACAATCCAATGATGTAATCAATTGATCTTGAGATTTGACAATTGACAAGCCTAAGACAATCAATACTTCCTAAACTGTTTCCCAGCCCAGCGATTAACGTAATAGTATACGGTAACAAAAGAGAAACTTTATTTCTTTTGTGATGTTACTGAACCGGAGCTTGTTAGGAGAGGGGTGTGTTCGTTCACGTGTGCACGTATTACGTCACACCAGCATGTAACAAACAACTGATTAAAATAAAACGAACAATAGCAACTCATTAATTGTTGCTATATATGTAATTGATATTTTCACAATTGATTGTATTATATTGTAGTCGCATGGAACACAAACTGGTGTGCGTAAGTGTGTGTGTATATATATNNNNGGGGGGGGGGGAGGAGTTGCGCCTCCTCCACTGCCCAATGTAGTTGCATACCCACAATTACCATAGTTAATAAACTAAAATTGCGTTTCCTTTGGTAAAAAAAAAACCGCCTTATCATTATTATTGATTTGTATTATCATTTCTATTATGATCATTATATTATTTCATATATTGTTATATATTGTTATTCATCGCATTTTTACGCATTGATAAGAAAAGCTACTTCATACGGTAATTTTGTTATGTATTCTTCCTTCCCACAAATGGTATGCGAGGGAACAAACATCATAATTGTTTGCATTTCAAACCTATACATTACTTCAGAATAATTACTTCTGATAATCCACACAGATACATATTCTTCATTTGTACATGTGTCTTCTTTCTCTTCACTATTTTGGGATTCATAGATTATGAGTGTCTAAATACATCCATGTAAGAATTGAAACGAGTTGCATTATAATATATATATGTTTGGTTCTCAGAACATAGTTCATGAAAAACAATAAATCATTGTGATGATAAAATTAATATCCTGTAAAATATGTAATCTATGGCAAGAGAGAAAGAGAGATGGGATTGAGGAGAGTTGGGGATGATGACAGGTATTACACGCATTAGTCTCAAGATAATGCAGTGAAATTTGATTGACGTTTTAATGAGAACCTTGGAAATGGAGACAAGCAATGCTTTTTTTTTCAGTTTCAAATATTGCTATTGTTCCAAAACGGCAAAATATATGAAAATGAAAATCAATAACCATTCTAACTGATTGAAAAAAATGAAATTCTGAAAGTGAAGTGATCTGATCTCGAATTACATAGGGACTCGATATTTTGCAAGCAACCGACTTGACTGTAGAATGACATATGATAACATTTTTAGAAACGAACATGATTTTCTTTTTGTACAATTTGTCGATCATTAGCACAAAGTTGGCAAAATTACAAATTCGATTTCATGGTTCTAACTCTCATTCTATTTCAAGGCTGAACGTGTTACCATATTGATTAAAGGTTTTCAATAATAATTTTAATGCATTTTAAATGGTCGTCCACATAAATTAAGCAATGACACCATGGGAAACAAGACGATAATATTTAGTTAACTTTTAAGAATAGATAAATAGATAGATAGATATAGATATATCATTTTATTCGTCCACAATGGGAAATTTGCTTCGTTGGCTTTGGCAATACATGTACATTCAAACAAATAAAACATTTAAATAAATAATACAAAAAGTAAACAAATATAAATACAAAGTGCACATAATCATGCATATACAGTAAACAAATAGAAAGAACAAATAGATGACAAGGTCGGTAAACAAAAGTCAATAAATACAGTATATTAGAAACGTTATATTATATGAGAACAGGTTCAATGTTGCTGATTATGGTGATTTGTATTTTACTGAGCGATTTTGGGTAACTAAGTTAATTGAGTTTACGGCGAACATTTAAATCAGAAATTATCCAAAACGATAATTTCAAAATGAAGTGGAATATCTTGGTAACCGCGTAAAATATTGTGAAAATCATATACCTCTAGCGAGTGAGATTAAAAGTACACGTTAACGAAGGATTCAAGCCTAAGAGTATATCGTAGGTGTAGGTATATTCAACATATTCATTTATACTGGCCTAGGGGTGTTAACATAGAAATATATTTGATCAAATATATATTTGATAATTCATCATTCTTTTTTTTTTTATCTTTCAGGGAACATGCCTCAAAGTATTGTCGGTAACATTATCATAGTATAATGGGGCTCAATGTGTTTAAGGATTTGTCAGTAAGAAGAAAATATTATTATTTTAAGTTTCATTTATCCAAAATGCATAACCTCGAAACAAAAACATTTAACCAAAGGTAAATAGGCGAATCAGCTCAGAGTTAAACGTCTTTTCTTAAATAGAAATAATGACAGACGTTTAAACAAGTGTCTTCCTTAAAATAGATTTACAAAGTTTCATAATATTCTAAAAACAATTAAAAGAAGATTTAGAAAATTTGAAAATCTATTATCTTGGTATATCAGTAAATAACTAGCATGTTACAAATGTCAATTTTTGTTGGTGAACAGAAAAGTTTTATTTTGACATGCTACGTGTCTTAAACAACTACAATAATATTTTTAGAACTTCGGGTAGCATGATATACAAAACTTAAAGGGTATATCATTATTCAATTGATGGTTTTCTCAATCACCAATATCTGTAAAACATCTTTTTTTATCGTGCTCTAACAAAATTGGCAAATTTGATATGGTATTTTTTTTACATTGTGCGAGAGCACTTAATAAAATTTGGTTTTAAAATGTTCAGTTTCTTGTAAAAAGGAAAAAAAGAAAGAAAAATATTACTCAACTGTTATTTTCGTTAATTTTTGTCTTAAAAGAAATTGATTTTTACATTGAAATTATAACCCGTGCCATATATACAAAGTAGACCTTTTTAAGCTAGACAAGTTTTTACTGAGCAAAAATATAGTGAGAAGTAAATACCAACAAAATCTAAAACCTCGAGTGTCAAATTAAGGTTGGATGAATAACAATCTAATACAAATTTAAATGATAAACACCAAAAACTCTCTGTCTCGTCTTTACCAATGTTTCTCTTTCTCTCTCACTGCACAAAATCAAGAAAATAAATAGGTTCTTTGCAGAACAAAAATATTTCAGAACTACCTAGGACCCTTACGTCATATCTTAATAACTTTAGAAGGTTCCAAATACGGGACAAGGACGAATCCTAACCACTCTTTTCTCTATCTTATAGGCTTATGATTTATGACATTTATTATTATACAATATGATATATCGTATGATTCATAAGTAATGTACTAATATCATAGGATATCAATATATTAAATGTTTCATGGTAATCATGATATATAAATTATTTATAAGATATAATTATGTAATCATAGACCTTTATTCATCTTTAAGGAATATTTCATTTGTAATATGCATACTGAAAAGCACAACCTCACCTTATCATGATTTGGCTCAATTTTATTTCATTCAGCTCTGGACGAACATAAAGGAAATCATTACCGCGAAATATACCGGTACCCCTTTTCCGAAACATTTAATGAAAGCATTTATTATTTTACAAAAACCAAAAAACAACTGGAAACACAAATAAAATAGTTTCTAACTGAAGCAATGAAAAATTCTTACCATTTCCATTCTCCGTTTTCTGTAAATTTGAAAGTGATGCCCAGCTCGAAGACGAGGACTAACAAAGGCGCCAACAAAACATAGTAGACATTTGAGCTGTATGAACTGGTTACTCTCCAAGTTGCTAGAATACCATGTATGGCGAATAACAGTCTGGCCAACAGGCCTTTCATAAATGATATGAAACCCATTTGAAGAGTTTTAAATGTTCTCCTTTCTAAGCAGGATAACTCCTTTGCCGTCTACCAGAGCGTCCTTTTGGTTGTGTTGGATGGTGTTGTCCTCTGTCGTATGAAAAGTTTCCCCAAAGACAGTTTTATTCGGAAAGAGATTTCCTTGTACTTTTCGATCCGCTTCTTAAAAATCTTCAACAAGTCTTCACGGAATTAATCTAACTTCGTTGCTCTTTCCGTCACTGACAAGTTCTTCTGGAAATAGTCACCGTTTCCCCTCGAAAAATGATCTAAAATTGGTGGATTTTCTCCTCATGTGAGCGCCAACGATTAGTTGTCGATGCAAGTCTGTTTATGAACTGTTTATTATACTCCTCCCTTCTTGAGACGTTTCTTTCTATACATCATGCATGAAGATAGACTGTAATAGTCCTTGATGCTTACAGACCTATCATGCCTATGAAGAGTCTTAAAAGCCACCGACGTAATGTATCGATCGTGCGTCGTAATGCTCGAGCTCCGCACACCCCGATAAGCATCACAGTCTAACAATTCAACTTGGGTTATTGTATCGAAAATCGCTTCATTGGGGGTCTATTTTTTCTATTCCTTGTCATTCTTTTGTGACTGGGAGGGAATTATCGACGAAGTCATAGGACGGCAACAAACAGTGAATACCTGTGGGGTGTTTTGTGCAGTCGTCTCCCGGGAGACGGGGTACACCAACCCCCGAGCTACCCCTCATGGGGAGGCAGGTTGTTACAGAAATAAAATGGAATATGGATTAATAGGGATTTAGTTCCGGGAACAGTTTGGTATTACGTAAACGGTGTAGCGACGTAAACTTGACACATTCTTGATACTTAACAGGCAGAAAGTGTTTGTTTTGTGTCAGGGTAGCCAAACCTCAATCGATATTCTGGAACGTCAGAAAATTCTTTCCCATGCTGAGTTAAGTAAGTCTAGCTAGCTAGTTTCCCTTTAGCATCAACTTTGACGACATCTCTGATTCCAATTAAGACTTTAAAAAGTGATGCTCATAATGATATCATTAATAATGATGATGATTAGGGTAATTAAAATCATCCAGATGGTGATGATAATGATAACAATCGTGGAGGAAACGAGTATTTGCTCATTCAGGAATAACTGTAAGGAATGTCCTTCTACAGAATCTGAAAGCTTTAACATCGTTGTTTTCCTACTTCCATTACCTCTTATTTTTAATCTTATTTGCTCTGAACGCGTTGAGCACCTAATCAGGATTGTTAGCAACAATAATAATTATGATAATAATAATGATAATGGCTTTGACTTCATTTGACTATACATTCAGCAGTTGTATATTGATAACGAAGAAAAACATTGCTGATAGTCAGGTTCGGGTAAATCTCACCATGGCAATCTATTGTAATCATGACCAATAAACAATCTAAACTGTATTCACACATAAGATTATCAATAACTGGCTTATTGGTAGGGACCGCTACTTCTAATAAAACGGTAAATGAACATTGTTGCAAATGTTTTTGATTTCCTTCAAATTACATATCCCAAATAAATCACTGTCACATGCTTGTATAGCCTTGGAACTGTAAATGGTCAAGATTTTAATGAATGTTGTTTATTAGCTTTGCGTTAAATCCAAAGTAGATGATTGTTCCATGCTTCACTGAGCAACAGTTATATCTATTGAAAAAAGAAAAGCAGAACCAGAAAACAGAATTTTTGTTTGATTTTGATATGCTCAGTGTAGCGTGAAAAAAATATTAAAATCATGATTTGTGTAAGAAATGAAATGAAAGGAAAATTACATGCCCCAATTTTTAAAAACCTGCTTAGTACATGTGCAGTACGTCGCAAACCCAATACAAGCAAACATTTTTTTTCAAAGTTTTATTCGAGATTTCATTCAAACATAATTACATATGGCTACATCTAATAAAACAATTGTTCAAATTAGCGAAGAGAATTCATTTGCGAGATAACTCCATAAACATTATAACATACCTCTCCTGACAAAATTACGATGTAAATATATAAAACAAATCATACAACTTCATATAGCTTTTCATTTAATATGAACCCAATATTGATTAAGAAAAATGAACAAATGAATACAATTTCAGCGTATGTATTAGACACATATACTTTCCTTAAATCATTTGTTCGAGATTTAAGATAAGAATGTTATGACAAGATAGATTTACAAAGAAAAGAAAATTCATTCATCTGTAGCTACAAATCGTACGACAAGAAAAATAACAAAAAGCACATGCTATTCATTCCATCTCTACATCATGATAACTTAGAGAAAATACCCTATGAAATATCGTACAAAATTATATATCCGCACATCACCGCACACCTAAATACACACACACCCACACATCAAAGTAAAGGAGAGTAAAATCGTCTTCGCAAATTGGGATATTCTAAATCTAAAAGCTTGATTATATCCACTAATTAAATGACCCTAAAAGGGGTGGGGTTCAAGAAAGCTTCTTCCCACTGTAGTTTTCACCCCGGGTTAAGGGTTGACATGCAGAAACCCGTCTTTAGTTTTTCAATCTTGTTCCTCTATATGATGCCAGAGCAAATCACACATCAGGTATTAGCTTAACACCGGCTGGTTGATCGTATCGCACAGTACACACAGAAAAACCACACATACACACACACACATCCATAATAAATAAATGATAGAAAAACACCAGCAAAATTGGCGCTAAGCTAACATTGAAAAGGAGTGAATAATTAATAATAATTTAAGAACTGTAATATTATCTAGGACACCATTTGAATCACTTTATATAACTCCGTAATCATGATAATGTTGTTATTATTTCATTTTCCTATTGCTGCCCATTCCAAACACCAAGTCAATGTTACATTAACACCCGGGTTTTTTTTTTTCTTTGCATTAACGGTATAAAGAACCGGTACAACATTTCATTCACTTATACGACCTTTTATATAATGCTTGAGACCGGGGGAACATTTTTTTTTTCGAAACGATGTCTACCTCCAAATATCAGTTGATTATTGTGATTGCGTCGCTGAAATTGATTACCAACAACACAGACACATTGTCTCCAACGAAATTTAACATCTTACTTTCTTAGTCTTTGCTCAATTGACGGCTTTTCTATAATTATGAATTTCTTTGTGTGCACAGACCTCATCCTATATATTTTGGAAAGCGTAATCAATATATGACCTCTAAATTTCAATTCGTTAATTTTGATAAGTGCACGAAACACAATTGCTGTTTTGAACAACAGAGTCTAGGTAACGTACAGATCCATGTAGTGTTTTATCCAGTCAATGAAAGGATCATGATTTTATCAACGGTTGAATGAATGGGAGTAAATTGATTATGGAGCTGCTGACAATTTATTACTATTGGCTGGATGAAACAAAATATAGCCGCTATAGGGCCTTCTTCTTGGTAAACAGACAGAGACAGAAAAGGATGAAATATTTCACCTTCCTTTCGCACTCTTTGAATGCATATTGCACCTTTTTCGTATAATGCATAATTGCACCTTATTACCTCAGGATGACATGTTTTACAAAACAGAATGTTTTTAAAACGCGACAGCTGTGGGGATCGGACCCATGACATGAGACGTCGCTTCACTCCAAGCCAAACGTTCTACCGATTGAGCTGCTGGTCACTGCTTTATTTATAAGATTTATAAGACACATAGACCTGTACTGACTCCGGAGGCCTATTTGTAAAGAGGAGAGGACCATACAAATAATATGATTGTCGTTTCAAAAGCTAATGCTTCACAATACAAACTAATTACATCGCCGAATATTTTCAGTTAGAAATGTTCGTCACATAAATCGGCATCATTATCTGATTATCTCCACTTTAGAATTTCAAACCAATCACTTGAATTCATTTTTAGAAGTTAAATATTTTGCTTTAAAAGTACAATATTCAACCGTACCCAACTAAAATTTGCTCAACTCAGAAGGAGTCACTCTATCATAGCTTTATAGACAGATATATCCAATGGGATTAGAATAATATTTTATTGAGACGGGCGTCAGAGCGAAGCAAACAAAAAGGGGTAAACTTTGCACCCATAGTACAAATAATGCAAAATTAGGAGCTCCTTCTATGAGGGTGCAAACTTTAAATAAAGGTGCAATATTTTACAAAATACTTTTAAAACGTGGCAATTATTGGGTTCAAACCCGCGCCATGAAGGATCGCATCGATCCAAGCCAGACGCTTTACCGACTGAGCTGTGCAGAAGCCCGTCTTATTGACTGATGCAGACGTCAGACATATTGGTCTCAAGTGCATGCTTTGACTGGCTACTTTGGAATGCCGTCTCTCTTGAGGGGACGGCAAATGCGTTTCCGTCACTTATGGATTCATATTGTATTGTCAAAAACACCCCAGTGTTATAATCCCACAGCTGCCGCCGATTTAAATTTTATTTTAAAAATTGCATCGTGAGAAAAGGTGCATTATTTCACTCATATTGGTGTTACTGGTTACCGAACATTTTTTTTCTATGTAGTCTGTGTCGTGGACTGAACTGGTCACACTCAACACTGCTCAACACGACCCACTCTTTAAATAAACTATAGATGGCGCGCACTGTAAACATCATTGTAAAACATCGAGTTCACCACTCGGGTAAATAAGAAGAATATTAACGTTATGAGATTTATTCATCATGCTATTACTGTCGAGAAATGATTTGAAGCTTGTGTAATATGTTCATCAAAATAATTTATTCTAAAATCTTGAGTGGTGTTTCACCAAGTTACAAATGACATTAGAATATTTTGCTAAAGAGTCATAAGATAATCACTAATTAAGCACGAGAACTGAAAAAAAAATCTCACTGTGGTTAAAACACAAAATAAGACTACCAGATGTAATAAAAAAAATTGAAGAAAATCAGTAATTATATAAAATAGTTATGAATATTTCAATCAGTGATTTTCACGTGATATGACGTATGTCATGCACTTCTCTGCAAGTAGTTTATCATATCTTATTGTTTTCAAACCTTTAAAGCAAAGGCAATTTTCTTCTTTCATAGATGAAATACATGGGTGATTCAACCTTTTAAATATCTAAATATATGGGTTAAAACGGATTATTGAAAACGAAAAGTTATAATAAGTTACCAATCGAGAAGCGCATACGTCATAGCATGTGACACCATTTTTTTAAAGTTTGCTTAGAAATCACTGGTCACTTATTATACTTGAAATATTCATAACTTTATTTATTGTACGATTTACTTCAAACTCTTTTGATCAGTTGGTATGACTTATGTGCCTTTAATTAAAGCACGAGTTGCTTTTTTTTGCCTAGACCCAGCCTTTGAACATAACACCACACTGGACAGTCTATTTATCCCCTTTTCACATTGTTGTTGCTTATGCGACGATTTTTTGTATTCGTCTGTATCAATCCAACCATTCCCTTCCTACTTCATCTACTTTCTCTGCACTCTCTATCAATCTCTTCTCTCGATCTCTTTTTGTCTCTTCCTCATTTACACTCTATTCCTCTCTGTATGTCTCATCTGGCTCTTTCTCTTCTGCATGACTCCAACCCTCTCTCCTATTCTCTCTCTCTTTCTCTCTCTCTTTCTCTCTCTCTCTCTCTTCCTCTCTGCTTCTCTCTCTCCCCCCCCTCCTCACTCTCTTTCCCTCTCTCTCTTCCCCACGCTTCAGACCCCTTGTTTAAAATTGTGATATCTACTTCATTTTATTATAATCTTATCCATAACTTTCCATGACCATGACGATTACTCTTGGAAGTATGTTTTTGTTAAGATACCATTTATTTTAACCCACTGACTTCTGACTTCTGTCATTCTAATATACTTTTTGCAGGATCTTCTTAGTTCCAATAGTCAATGGATTAAGTGTGATAATAACTGGGAAGTTTACAGAACTATGAAAATAAAGGAAATGTATTAAATAACAAAGTGAGGTCAAGAGGTACATAAATGAATATCTTTAATCTAATAAAGGCTTGTAACTTGGATCTATCGGTATACATGTACAACTTAAATAACATTCATGCATGACATAATATGTTGCATATTATCAACGCAAAAACAAAGGATGCTTTATCAAAACAATTCTACAATATTCATGACTATCGATTTCATTTAATAATTACATTAATAACATGCCAACAGAGTACAGAAAATATGAGAATATTCTCACTGTATTTTCATACATCCATTCCCTTCCAAATCAACCATGAGAAGTTTCCATTCACTAAGATAATGAGATGAATAAATCGATGTAACTGTCCTAACTTTTACAGTAAAATATTCAGTAAATTTTTTCATAGATTCTCATTGGTGTTCAAAATCTATTGCACATACCATATGACATTACATTTTTTCTAAAATATTCCTCAGTTTAAGGACTTCACCTAAAACAAAACCTGAAAATATCATTCTGTGTATACTGAACTATTCCTTTAAGATTTTTCTTTTTGGATTATTAAAGCCCATTACATTAACACATATTCAATTTATTATTTATTACCAGAAGTAGGTCTAAAAATACCTGAGAGTGTACCAAATGCAAAGCACTACATTGCAATCTAGCAAGAGTGTGTTGATCTACTACACTAATAACGACTTGGTCAGATTTAACACATTTACAGAATACTGGCATTCTGTTAAAAATTCCTACACTCATATTTTGAGAAATACTCTCCAGTTCTAAGTTGAGGAGAAATTGAATACTTGAACCAATGATGTACACTGAATACAATAACTTCAGATATCAGTACACATCAATATCCCTTTTAATGGATCAATAAATGATAATTTCTATTTAAAACCATCTGATGTAAACATATTGTTCTGTATTGTTTAATGTCATACAATATTATGATGAAGAAAAACAAATGACTTGAATCAAAATAGTAAGTTAATGCATGCCCACATCGAAAGAAACCAATTAATGATTGTCAATTTGAATCTTTGAAATTTATTTACATATCATTTGCTGTATGAGATTTAGAATGAATGACATGATTTGCTTTTCCACATACATGTATTTTACAGATTTCAAATGATCTCATTGAAATAATGCAAATTATTTATCACTTATATCTATAAATATCAAAATACATAATATAGGCCTATACATATGGTATCAGTTCTTATTTCAGGAGGGAAACTATAGTGAATAATTTTGTGAAAACTTGCTCAAATTTAAGATGGGCCATTAAAATTAGTTTAAGTTTGCTTGATCAACTAAATATATACTTGGATCGAGGATACAAAATAATTATCCAAAAATAATTATTAAGTGCCCTTCCATGATTCATGTTATGGAAATGCATTTAACTTACAAGACAAATGCTTGATAAAACACAATATTCAAGCATTACAGATTAACAAAAATATAACAATCAAGATAACATATATAAATGGCTGAAGAAATGTAGAGCATGACAAATACAAATGGAATACAAATCATATCAACTGACATAGTATCTATGCAGGACATGCAAAAACATACAAAGCTAATTGCAGCAACTGCATATTGGTTAACTTGAATATTCATTTGAATATAAATAAATATTTTGGCACACTAAGAGCTTCCTGAATACATTCAGTCTCAAATGAAAATAAAGTAAAACATCTTTTTGAACAATAATCCAAACTATATAGAAAACTTAAGTTTTGTTACAGTAATAAAGCAGAAGTGAATGGTTGAATACAATCTAAATATAATACAGTGGAAACTAAGTAAACAGAGATCTGATATAACAAAATATCTGATATAAAGAGGTAAAAATTCTGGTCCCAGCTCTTAATAACTTATTGTGCTTTTTTAACTCTGCTATAACAAAGTATTTTTGGTGGTCCCAAGCACCTCATTAAATTGAATTTCCACTGTATGCTTCACTAAAAGTATCATGGAAAACTTGGTTCAAGAAATAACATGAATAACCCAAGCATAACCAATGAATCGTGATATGTAATTGCTTGAGTGAAAATTTTCAGGCTATTACAGAACCCGAATAGTTGATTAAGATGGCATTTTCATCACATAAAGTTTTCCAACCTTGCTTTCAAATAATGTTAATAATTCCTGAATCAAAATGTTTTAGGAACATCAAAATTAAATTTTAGGAGAAATATGACTATAAAAATGTTAATTTCTTGTTCAATTTTACTTGGTCTACACATGGAATGTCAAGCTCGCGAAAAAGATTTTAAGTGCATTAAACCGTCCTCCAAACTCTATCAACTGAGCAAGAAGTTTTGTTGTCTATGGTTTGGTTGAAGGAGCTGTTCTTCATGATTATTCAACTGTACGAAAGTTGACTCAGACAAGGTTCTCTGTATGTGTCATAAGATGTATGTCTTTCTGATGGATTTATGCCAACCTGTAATTTTCAATTCTTGCAGGAGATGCTGCTACTAGAAAACATGTAAATACAAGATCTGAGCAATCTTATGACAATATGTTCATAATTCATATAGTTATCATATATTCATACACAACGGTGAAATTGAGGTGACAATTTCTTTTAAACAAATAAAAAGTTTCCTCCTCCAAACACAGTTTTTTTCTGTAAAAACAGGGTCATATTGGTTAAGCTCAATTACAACTGATTGGTGAATATTTTCTTTATACATAAACTAAATTAAATTAAACTATAAATAATAATTATTCATAGCTTACTAATTTGTACATTGTATCAAAACCCCAAAAGCCTTCAAATAATCCTACAGAGGTAGAAACTGAACGGTGAGAAATTCATTGATGATGGTTTAATCTAGCAATTCATTACCAAGATGATTTTTATGCTAAATAAAGTTTAAACATATACAAAATACATATGTTATGGCAGCAAACAGCACACAAGTTAACTCTAATTAACTAAATGATTTTCATGAGAAAAATTGTAAGAAACAGGGGTCGGCATTTCTTGTGCATGAATAAATTCATTACATAAAATTATTATCGACAAAGTATAGCAGAATCTATGACAATTTTAGATTAACTACTGAGCCCTTTTCATTTTTATAGAAAATATGACTATCCACCTGTAACATAAGCATATGATTACAGTTTATAATGTTCAGCATGACTGTATCTGCCAACATAAGACTTGTGATAATTTCATAAAAAAACATTGTTCACATTTAATTATCTGAATATAAAATAATATCGTTGGAATGCCAGCAATTTATAAAATGTTACAAAGACATTGAATAGTGGTAACTATGAAACAATGAATACAAACAAAAATGAAAACTAAAAAACAACTGTATGATTAATCACGCTAACCCAACTTTTTTCATGTAGGTATTTAAATACACTGTGAGTAAGAAGTAAATAAGATAGGTCTATGAATCTGTTTGCGGCATTTCTAATATCTACTGAATACAAAAATAAAAAGGAATGCACACTAAAGCAAAACCTATGTTGAATTCTAGTTTCATGCACGATATCTGAATGCACCTTAATGAATAGTAACAAAAGAATTGCATATTGACTCCTATAGACCTATAACTAGGGATGATCACAATGAATACAAAATGAAGACTATGAAACAATTGCATTGCAGTACACACTAATGCACAATCTATTGTATATCTGGAATTTCATTTCATCTGACTCGATGGGTAGAAGAAAAATACATGTAATTGCATACTGAAATCGGTTGTATGAAATTCCTAAATCGCAGTGACTCTAAGAATACTAAATGAATACACAAATATGAAATAAAAACTAAGACAAATATGTATTGCCAGGTATTACACACGAATACACTACTTAAATCTCACACATGGAATTCAAGATACAATATCTCACTCCACCTAAAATATGACTGAGTAATAGAGTTTGGTGTATAAAAAGAAGTACCGGTATGGGAGTTTTGAATTACCAAAATATTACATTGCAGACATTTTGCCCAGATTGCCTTTACATGCATCCTGTACTGAAATGAAATATGGAGAGTAATTCAAGAAACAGATTCTTTTGCTCAATGATTAGGAATCTGATACGGATAGCACCCACAAATATGTTCAAAATATTCACATAGTCATTTTAAATGTAAGAACAACTTGATGAAACATTTACTCACTATGTATTGCTTACAGTAAAAGCTGAGGTGGTATTTGTCATTTGATAAACATGTAATGCATGATACACACATAAATGTACTGCACACATCTGAATACTGCTATACGTATGTTCTATGTAAATAGATAATAAAAGCCTGATGCGTAACATTTACCCAACACTAGTAATATCCACATCTATTCATCATGAAAATGTACATGTAGATGATTTATCACACAGAGAGCTGGAATCCTGTTATTAATGGCTTCAGTAATTCCAATTGTTAGCAGAAAAAAATATTTCTAAAAACTGTGAAATATAGCCTTGATTCACATGTTGGTAATCCAGTGATTAAAGCTAACCTTGAATTCTGCTAAATGTGATTAAATTTCACATGGAACAGAGATGAAGTGATATTGGATTGTTTGTCCTGTATTTTCAGAAGAATCAAAGGTAACAGGATCAAACACAAGGAATTTAAAATGATTTATTGTCTGCTTGTTGCAAATATTTGCAACAATGAAAAAAGGCTGCTTTTTATAATCTGCTCTTCATAATTCGCTCTACAAATTCTGTTACCCAATATTATGTCATTTATTGAGTTTTCATATGTGTTATTGCATCAATTAACCTTTCATGAAAGGCCATAAAATTGATACATATAATATGTAATCACTGATTAGGCCATCTTGGGCAAATATAACACGTAAAATGAAAAGAGCATCGATTGGATCTTACAAAATCACCTCCAATCATTCATCTTATTTCACATTTTATCTACTTTAAATGTAAAAGGCTTCCTGACAGAAAACAAAAATTGATACAGCTTCTCTAGTGAAGCTAAGCTGAAGCATATCTTCAAGGATGATATGTTTTGGGCTGATGTGTTTTGGGCACACTAGGGTTTCAGATTTTTCAAAGCAAAGTTCCAACTATGTTGAATTGTGTGACAGGTTTCTACAATGAATTACAATACACGTACACCCTCCTTAATAATGATATCAAATATTGTTATCTTAAAATTTGTAACAAACAAATATAATTTGCATAGTATTATTGTTTCATTTTTTGTACTACTGATTTATTTCAGCATATACATTCTGTAAATGTATGCTGAATCTTTGAATAATAGCACAACCTTTGAATTGAATAAAATATAAATTTTAGCCTAATTTTACACCAAGGACTACCTGCAGTAGAAAAATTCAATCTCTATTACATATTTGAGAAGGGCAGCATTTCTTCTTTGTGCGATGAGATTGTAACACCTCCTTTTCCTGAACAATGCAAACAGATTATCATTAAAGTAGACTGGTGGAAATGGGCCAATCCCTCCCATTCCTAATACCATGATGCACCCAATGCCTCCCTTAGGGGGCTTCGTAACAGATTAGCACCTTCCACAAATAAGGGGACCCTATCCGATGAGATGTATATAAGGGGTCAAATCTCAAAGAAAAAGAGAAAGAGAAAGAAAAAGAAAGAAAAAAGAGATAGAAAGTGAGAGATAAAGAGAGAGATAGAGATGAAGATGTACATAGATATCGTAAGGACAAGAGAAGTATAAAATATGACATTTAAGCACTATCTTCTCACATATCTAGTATCAAATTTGGCATCAATTACATTCATATTAACAATATCGTAACATGCTCTTCTATTATTCTGAATAATAGTCAGCTGAATCATTTCTGAAAATTGCTGTGAGGAGCATCCATGAATGGCAAGAGTTCAGGAACATAAACAAATGTAATATAAATCATGTATCTTTATATACAACACACAACAGCTTGGCTTGAAATAATTTGTCAATGCAGCTGGTCACTCATAAATGAAATGAAATAATTTTTGGAATAATTCCTCACAAGCTGAATTAAGCAGGCCAAGGAAAAACAGCCGTGACGATAGAGCTGCTGAAAATACATGCATGCAGCAACTGCAACCCATTTTGCCTAATAATTAGATATGAAGATTTCTTTTATAAGTATTTCAATTTATAAGAATATCATTTGGTATGTGGTTCATTGTGTTATATCTGAATAAGACTAATAATTGCTACAGCTACATTCATTAAATTTAGATGGCACATTTGATGTTCGTGCTGATGACATGACAAGAAATCATACCTGTTCTTGTTTTAGTATATTGTCTATGAGGTTGAATCATGCAGTATCAACCATAATGATGGGTTACCATGACAACAAGAAATCAAAGGCAGCACCATCTCCTCCACCATCTCCTTCTGATGCTGAAGCCTGCAGGTGAAAAATGAAAGGGTACGGTTCAAATTAGTTTAAGTTGGAAAGGAAGCATTAAAATCCAAATATATTTGGTCTTAACAATAGAACATATTTTCTATATAAAGTCATACACATTCTATGTAGAAAAAAAAAGCTTGCATAGTAATGCATTCTCTGAAAGGAGAGTCAAGAATAAGTTTATAATAGAAAACATTTTATTGCAATAATGTTATCTAAATGGTTGTATTTCTTTTTTACTTTGTTTAGCAAGTTCCTCAGATTGTTTTAAGGAATATTTTGAAATCTTTTACCCAGGTCAATAACAATAAATAAAATAAAATTTATCCTGATACATAATATATGTAATTAACTAAATTACCAACTGAAAATAAAAAGCAAATGGTAATTCAAGCGTTCAGTAGCAAATTGATTAAAAAATTCAATAAAATTAGAATTCTCGAATCCTTGTACATACCTGATCACTTTGAGTGCTAGGTGATAAGAGAGGTCGTGAAGTTGGTGGTGATGGGGATTGCTGTGGTGGTAGTGGCTGGGGTGGTGGAGGCTGGGGCGGAGGAGGCTGTGCAGGCCGCAACGTTCTGCTCGTTGGTTGATTAGCTGGCATCAGACCAGTGACGAATCCTCCCGTAACTGGGACTGGTGATGACGGTTCCTCCTCATCCGCTGTTCCCATCCCAGCAAGTGTGAAGTTGATTCCTTCGACCGACCTGTCTTCCTTTGGGTTAGCAGCAGGAAGCAATCCTTCCATGTCAAAACTCTTGTCTTTCTTGCTCTCTCTCCTGGGCGATGACTTCCCAGCTCCTCGACCCCTGGGTTCCTTCGGAGACTTCACCTTCTCCGGCCTCCCTTTCGTTGGTCCCTTCCCATTCTCCATCATGATCTGGTTCATATCAGCCAGAGGAGACTGGACGATCTTCGGCTGCTGCTGGACGATCGCAACCGGTGTCTTCACATTCTCCTTCTCTCTTGTCCGCTCTTTCTCCTTAGCTCGCTCCTCTTTCTTGGAATCTTTCCGGCTGAGTTTGGTCTTGTCGGGTTTCTCTGCAGGCTCTGGAGCTCTTTTGCTTTCCTTTGCCTTGGGTTTGCTGACGATGAGCTGGCTCTCATCGTTAGCATCAAGACCCATAGAGAACCTGTTCTCAGGGTATTCCTCGTTCAATGTTGATTGAGCTGTGATGGATCCAGGAGACATCATGGGAAACTCTTGCTGGCACTGTGATACAATAATCAACAAAATAAATAAATTACTAGAAGCTAATATCTCATGAATTTCTAGTGATCTATTTGGAACCTTGTAACAAAAGAATTACATGCAAATGCATCATGCACATGAAATCCTACGTTTGTCTAATGTGGTGAATATTTGTTGTCTGCAAGCCGATTTGTGGAGAATTGTGGATATGGGGCCAGTAATTCAGAATAATAAGCTTTCTCCTTGCTTCAATTAATGAACTTGTTAAACTTGTTAAACCTTACATGAGCACATTAATAATCTACATTAGCAGTTTACTCACATTATCAAAGTGATACCATATCAGTATGGACAGAAATAAAGTTGAAAGTGTCCACCATGTCCTGCGAATACACATGTGTTTCACATGGGACATGGTGGGAAACTGTTAACTTTGTTTCTGTCCATACTGTAACAAAAACACTTCAAGCAACTGGCCCCTATTATCCCAATGGTAATTAAAACAGGGTGACTGTGGTGGATATAAACTTGGTTTGTTTTGTTTCTTGAAGTTTATTGACAGGAGAGTGGTACAGGCAAAGGGAAATTGTATGGCATACTGCTCACACGTAAAAGCATGAATCGCAGAAGCAGACTGATTTCAGGTAACAATATCCCATACGGTTTTTAAAATATGGATAATTAGAATACAGATGACCAGAATATCATGCTATGAAAGCAGATACAGAAACTTTTATTAGTCCTACATCTATTGTGTGCATGTACATGCAAACTCATGTAGTGAGAGATTTGACATATTACTGATGTTTACTGTACTACTACATGTTTTGAATATTGACCATTTAACAATCTTGAGACTTTTTCTAAAGAAGATATTCCCAATAAATACAAAGGTATACTTGGACCCATATTCACTCTAAAATTGAAATAAATTAAGTGGAATCAGAAGCTCGCAAGAAAAATGATCTTCCAGCTATAAATATACATGTATTTCAAAATTCCTATGTGACTTCATGTTTATTATAAACATACTGTATGTATATCCCAGAATGAGCAAGCTGTTCCTTCATGACAATGCAGACACATTCTGTAATGTAAACTATGAAAGGCTAGCATGATCACATAATTTTCAATCAAATATGACCTCAATATTTTTTTGTACACATCAAGGCATAAAAAGTACATGTACACTTGAATTTATTATTTAAAAAAACCCTATGAAGTGTACTTTTTCCCCTGCATTGTACTTTGTGAAGTGTGTTCGCAAGTGGTACACTATGACAAATTGACAAATAGCATACCATTAATACCATGACAATATCATTACCATTGATAGTCATGGGACAGTTCAACGGATGAGTAATCTTCAATGATAAACTGTTTGCGCTTTCTGCCTCATCACAATGCATCACCAAAATGGACCCAAATTGAGCAATCAACCCAGACAAATAGTACTACTTTCCCATCCAATATGCACACAGCACACTCAACAAATGCATCCTGATAAAAGGTGGGAAGTAAGTAATATAAAGATTGAGCATTATCCCTATTCATGCTTGTATTTACCTTTTTTCACGGCAAAAGCAACACAACAAAACAAAATGTTAATATTATTAGACCACTCCAACAAAACATTTACAAAAGAAATATTTTTTTTTCATGTTGACAGATAAAACTCGCAATCAGATTTTTTCAATTTATTTCCTTGTTAAATGCAGAGGATCAATCTTAAAAATGTAAGGAAAGGGCATACCAATCATACTTATATACAATGTGCTTAAAGATCTGCAAATCAGATTAACCCTCTGGATACAGGCCATCCTCCCATAATGAGGGTACATGTACATGTACGTCACCAATATTAGGGAAATACTATGGTAGTATCATCTACATTTGTATTTGAAGATTAATTACACATTATCTGATTACTTTATTGCTCTTCTGTTCATGTGCCAAAGAAGGGCAATTCTTTCCCTGTAATGTGTTCCAGAAAATTGCTTAATAAGACCAGAATATTTTATTTTAAATAAAAACTTGAACCCCTTTTCAGACAACTTTATATTCCATTTAGGCTTCTGTAGAAGCAGCCATCACCTAAAAAGAGTTAATTACGCAGAGCAATATTTTCCCTCTTGTTACATTGTTAGTCCAGATTTTTTTTTCTAATTAGCTGCAATTTTCTAGCATATTATTTGTTTGCTTCAAAATGACTTTCATTAATATTGCAAGCTTTCAGAATACAGATTGGTGTTTACCATATCCCTTGTATGTACAAGAATATTCAAACACAACCTTGCACCTTTTTCTAAATTCTAAGAATTATCATTATTGGATAAATTGCAAAAAAATTAAAATTCCCCTTTTACATCAAGGATATGAATTGTAGTACAGTTGAAGATTGAGCTCAGGGTGCTACAAGAATTTTTTTCACCAGTTGCCCAGTCAGGCAACCAAGTTTACAAATCACTTGCACGAACAAAATTTCCTTTGCCCCAAATTCATGGCCTATGCCAATTTGTACATGTAGGTGAAAACCAGGAAGAGCTTCTACTTGCCCTTTTGGGCAAGTGACAATTTGATTTACTTGCCCGACAGCTTCATTTTGTTGCCCCGGGCATGCGGGCAAGTGGGTTTGTAGCGCCCTGGAGCTGATGCAAATCTGCACCACTAATAGGAGTGAAAATTCAGTCTTTTCATTCTTGGTTTGTCGAAAATTGAATACTGAATAATGGCGATTACAAAATGCATTCACAGGCATGAATCAGAACATTAATAAAAACTCAAGCATTAATTTAAATCATAAATTTTCTCATTTTTGCAAGCTACAACATGTGCTTCAAGAAATAAAAGACGTATGGGCTCATTGATCCAGGATATACCAAGAGGGGGCTGGAAGAAGATTTTGTCTTATTAGGCAGGAAAAAATAATTAGAGAGAAAGAAAGAAACGAAGTACTCCACTTCAAGCGGAGGATTTATAAAGCCTATAAAAATCCATCTCCCCTTACACCACACCAAAATTGGTCAATGACACTTTGGCCTTTTTTATACAAAAAACAACAACCTAATGTAATGTAAATGGAGCAAAATTCACAACATTCATATCACAAGGAACTTACAAAATTAATTTGCTACATTTCATGGATAACACATGCACTAATTAATACGAAACTAAATGTACTACAAGGATCATTAAAACAAAATGCAATGACGATGTTCACTGTGCACATGCAAGTGTTCAGAAGCTACAAATCTACATCATTGACATTAGAAAAAATAATCTATATTTTCTAGTGTAATATTGTGGTATAAAAGGGTGAGTTTCTACTAGGGAATTACATGTTCTATGGGTAGGCTCTGTATGAAATGTTATGCACCCTGTGGAAGTTTTGTTTTGCGAGTGGTGGACTTTCTAATAGGAAATTTTCATTAAATTGGTAAACTTAAAATTATACAAATGAATACAGAAATGGCTTATCTATCACACAAATGTCTATTCTGGAAATGGCACATTCATATTTCCCGTACACGGAAATGTATCCAAAACTTAATACATTAATGTATCGCTTTCGGAGCTTAAGCACTGTACATGTAAATCTACATACATGTACATGTAAAACACATTGATCACAGGCATGATAGACACATGTCATTTTCAGTAAATTCAAAGAACTATATAGCATAAAAACAGGAGAAAAACCTTTTCAATTCTAACAAGCAAAAGTCATACCAAATTTCAAAGGTTGAATGTTCCTGATTAATATGCAAACTTCACTGTACTTAGAATAAAAGAAAAAAAACACTGTCACCCCTCACTGACTTTTCATACATGTACATGTACATGTTCTGTGACGTACTGAATTTCTACATGGAAAAGTCAATCACCTTTATTTACAAACTACAAATAAACCCCAATCTACATGTATACTGTAGCAAATAAAATCAAAACAAAACAACAAAGCAAACACAGTAGTAGCTTTCAAAATCCACATAAGAAATTGAGAAAATCATTCTAAATATTACATCTGCTACACTGCTACACAATGTGTACTTAAAATGGTGTTAATGTAATGACAAAAGTGGAGGTTTCTAATGTGTATGACATAAAAGGGTCAGAATCCATGATAGGTCATAAAAAATCTGATCATAGACAAAGGAAGAGTTAGTAGTTGAAGGGTGAAACAAGTCCTCATTCACATGCACAAATAATATTTTCAGCTAGCATTCCTCTTTCTACAAAAAAATTTAAATAATTTCTTTTACGTTTTGTATTTTCAATTTCCCCCTTACTGGTACAAAAATCTGTGCAGAAAAGCAAAAAAGATTCCAAGAAAATGGTCTATCAAAGTGTATACTAATTTCTGTAATATGCTTAAAAGATTTGATGATACTTTAATTAATTTACCCAATGTTAATTTCATGAATTTATGTAGATCTGTGTAAAGCATCAAACTTGAAATGAAAATGAGACAATATTTTTCTGAAAAAAAAATAAATGTAGGATTATCATGGCACGTTTTTTAAAATTGTTTTGCATAATAATAATAATAATAACATAATAATAATCAGACCTAGACTAATGATAAAGTTTTTTTTCAGGATGTACTGATGTATGTATAGGGGGCCTAGTGAAATAGCTGTTATTTGTGAGTGGGAACAAGGAGATGTGCATGCAAGGAAAACTAAGAAACGGACAACAAGCAGGAAGCGCCAGTCTTTTGTTCATTCACATCAGACATGACAACAAACCTTAGTCTCCCACAAGAATGGCCCCGAAAATTCATCCTTCCATGTGATCGTCTGAGAGAGAAAAATTAGAATAGAGATGAACCAGCTGCTTAATAAAATGAATCTCAAATTCATGGATTAAAGCTATAATTTGAGAGAGAAAGGGTGGAAGATCTGCTGCATGCATATACATTCAAAAATGTATCCGTAATGCAGCTGTTGAAATGTAAAAATGATGAATAATTTTGTCCTCTCTTTATCCACTCCAATTTATGTAAATGTGATCTGCCCAATCTAATCAGGGAGTTGTCACAGTTCTACTGTGACAACTCCCTGATCTAATGTGGGCTGGTTTCCTGCTGTGCAGCACCAGATTGATGTTAGTACATGTACATTACATCCCTTATTGTTGGACATCTTGCAACTTCTTTTAACATATTGCTGTATGACACGGCCATGTGTTGACTGCAAGACCTCTCCGTTGTGAGGTAAGTACTTCACAGATTGCATGAAGAACATGAATAATATCCTTATTTACAGAAGATTAACTGAGAAGAAAGAGCAATTGATTAAGTAATATGTAAATTATCAATAGGGAAGAAGAGAAGTTTTAAGAAAATAAAACCCATGAATCAGATTGAGCAAAGAATGGGACTGAAGTACATTTCCATAATTAACATTGATCATGTTTGAGCATACTGTGAGCTGTTTTGCAGGAATTTGTTTTGAAATTGTTGAAAATAGATTCCTTATCCCTGCCTGCAAGGTCTACACTAAATAATGACAGACCTAAAAAAAATATTCCCATTTTGAGAAACATATCTTGGAAGCTGCAAAAGTATTAAATGCAGTACACAGTAAAACAAAACGACAGAAGTATTTGTTCAATTCTGATCATTTCCTTCTTTAGTACATGTACTTCTCATAAACAGTTTGACTACATATTCCAATTCTTTCATCATCATCACACATTTAAGCCATATAAATTCCAAGGTGGCAAAAGGACTAACAGTAACAGCGACATTGTTTCACATTAATGGTCTTTTTGAGAAACAAATTATAATTGTATGTAGTGGGGGTGGTAATGTGGTTGAAAGAATCAAGCTTGAGAAGGAGTACTCAGGAAAAAGATAATTAGGAGGAATTGAAAAGGATCCAAGGTAATTAACAAGAATAAGGCCAGACTTTCATACGTACCCATCCACCCAATAAATACAAATAAAGAAGTGGTTGACTCTCAGGGAGTGTTGTTCAAAATCTACTGCAAATCGACTGCAAATTTGCGATTGTAAGTTTGTAACGCGCACTTTCATTCAAGCATGGTATGCGCATTTGACAAGATGCCCATGAAACAATGATTTTGATTGGCAAGTTCCCATCAACCGCAGCTTGCTATCAATTGCAACTTCTGAACAACATCCCCTATAACGACACCCAAATATGACGAGGAATTTTACTTACAAATTTACGTACATCTAAAAACATTTTGAAACTAATTTATAATAAAATTTTTTAAAAATTAAATTTTTAAAAATCCATCTATTTATAACAGCAAAGGTTGGTTTCAAACTCAAAACACCATCATCTTAGCTTGCTCACATTCTTACCCACTGTGCCATGGGACCTGCCAAGAAATCAGATGTTGACTTTGTGTGTCGTACAGGAAGAAAAAGAATACATGCCTTTACGGTTGTTCATATCCGAGAGGATGATGGGATATTTTTCTAGCACACCATAATTTTGAATTGTTCACACTTTGGGTAAGACTTACTTACTAGAAAGACATCCCATCCTGACGTTAACAACTGTAAAGGCACGTACATTTATTGGTTGCCGAAAGCTGCATAAAATGTAATTTCATGAACTGCGCATGCAAAGGTGGGATCGGTTACATTTTGTACCATATGGAAGTCTTTCCAAAATTAATTGTCAAATTCAAATATATTATGGTACACCATTCCCATGTTAAAAATTTAAAACAATGATGAGACTTGTGTAGCAGCAGTTTGAATGTTTATAATATCTATTGATTAGGGCAAAAGTTAGATGGCATCGAACTTGTAATGTTGAGATAATTTAGACTTCTCTTCGAACTAGAGTAGACTCTTACAAAAACGTAAATAACAAACATCTTTGGCTTGAAACATTCTTAAATTTTGTTTTGATATTGGTTCATTAATATACAAGTAGTCCTTGTAGATATGTTTTAAATTAACTGTGTGGACTTCTTGATTACTGATTAATTGACATTTGTAACTTCATAGACATAGTGAAAGGTCGCTCGTAAATCTTTTGGAGATGAAACCCGGAAGTGGGGCTCCTTGGTCGTGAGGACAATGACTGAATGAGAAGCCAAAGTGCACCGTTCATTCATTTCCTGTGCCTGATCATGTTGAAATAAAACGTAACTTACAGTTCCTTTGCTTTGAGATCCATCTTCATGCTCTGTGTACTGGACATTCTTGGTTCCACCTTGAACATTAAGTCTCGGAAAACTTTCAGGTGGGGCATCTTTGTTGCTTGGGAGTTTTCCCTGAAGACGAATTTCATATCGAATTTTTAAATCAGGGTCAATAAACCATTCATCGAGGAGCAAATCCTTTTCGGCCTGAGTTAATCTCTCCCAGTTTTTCCTGTTTTTCTCCATGCATTTCCTCTTTTCTTCAATAATCTTGCTCGCTATAGGATTCATAGAGGCGAAGTAGTTGTCGCAAATCTCTTCCATAGTCTGATTAGTCATTTTGGATTAATTTTATGGCAAATTATTTGATACAATTTCCGACAGAATACCCACTCGCCGCTCAACAGCAGAATGTATACAAAGTTGAAATTTGCAAACAAATCTGCTAATCACGATCCCTACGGTATCCCCAAAGATAAAATGCCATAGTGCGAATCTACTGTCATCGTGCATTTTGAGCTCTTTTATTTTTACTCTGACATAGGCCTATAGCTAAGATTGGAATTATTTGGAATTTATTCATTTGAACGTCATTGACATGTACAGCCAACATTTTGTTCTGATTGGAATTTGGAATTTGGAATTTATTCATTTGAACGTCATTGACATGTACAGCCAAGATTGTAAGAGCTATTTTTTTCGATGGTCCAACCAATTCTCATATAGTTAGTTTTCTCTGCAGCGTCCATCTGACGAAAAATGTTATTACTGAAATAAAAAGTTTATGCAAGTTTTCTGATTTACGACACTCGACCTTTTTTTTTTTATGCATGTTGGGGTCTGAGCATTTTGGCCGACGATATTGAGGACATTAATTTTGTTTATCTTTTTTTCNTATCATTTATACTGATAAGCGGTGGGAGGTCAAGTCACACCATTGCACAATCCTTGACCCGCCCCGGGGCCCGGGCCTGATGCTTCACCTCACATTAACATCACCGTTCATCATCATCATCATCATCCTCACTGCATCATCATCATCTTCATCATAATCATCATCATCATCATCATCATCATCATCATCAATATCAATACCAAAAGACAGATAAAGAGGGAGTTTAGACCAGAAGTAGGATTTGATATATGAACATTTGATTTGACTGAAACATACATTCAATTTTTTTTTTTTTTAAATAGAAGTATGAAATTTTCCTACCGTTGGCTCCATCCCTGCATGCTTCCGCGGGAAAACAAGAGGTGAGAAAGCTTTGCAATTGTTGACGCTCAAACTGATTGAATATGCCTATAAATTTAATTCTCTTGAGACCATATATTAGAAGTATACTAGATTTTATTTTTCAGTATTTTTTCACGAATATAATTTCGATAAAAAAAAAGAGATTATCCTTAGACAAAGGCCTGAAGATGTTATTATTGTAGAAGTAGTACATGTATTATCATTATTACTTATTCGGCAATTCAAAACAGTTACAGTGTTAAGCAACAGATACAAACAAAAAATTACGCATAAACTGTATAATTTAGAGCTACAGTTGGTTTGAGAGGCTGACAGGGCGTGAAAAAGGAGTTAACCTCCATAACCCGCAGGCTTTTTTTTTTTAATCCCAACCCCCTTCAACTAAATGCCGGTCAAGACACATATACAAAGTGGAAGATATATAAGGTAATTCGATCGAATAAGGGAATTGAAAACACGATGTGAGTATAATGACTATCTAAAATCAAACAAAAGTTTTTCTGGGCCGAATAGTATTACAACTGATAACTGGTGTTAATTTTGTAAAAAGTGTACAGTAATAATAATTGACAACGTTTTTTGTAAAAGAATAATAGAATCTTATGAACCGTTGTGGATTATGTTTAAAAATGTTGAATATGTTTAGCCAAAGAGATAACACTGGCCTCATTCACCATCGACTATATATATAGAGGCAGAAATAGGAATACCCAGAAAATGAATAGGAGACAATTTATCCAGTTTGCAGAATATATCATATCAAGAACAAATCATGTTTCAGTTACATCTCAAAAGGCCGCTTTCATGGACCCCAAAATACATCGAGTGTCATTTTGAAAAGTTTTTTATGGTAGAGCAGGGTCCTTTTTTTCTTAATCACATGCATGGAAAGTGACCTGTAAGGCAAAAAAGGAGAAAAACACAAATACCTATTCAAATGACCCTTCCATGTTACATTTGATTTGGCAAAATGGTAATTAATACAAACTGCTGTACGTGGTGGTGTCTAAAATGCTTTTCATACAGATTGAATCCACTTGTTTAAGCGCTTTTTCATAAATCTCCTCCAAATTCTACTCTTATTGCGTTACCGATATTATAATTTGTTAGATTAAAATTGCCCTGGGAAACTGGAAAGGTATGTGATTTACGTGTGTAGGCTACTGGCTCACATAAATGGCATGATATAGACAAACATTACTTCAACTTAATAAAAACAATATTTCATTTTTTTTCATTCGTTGATGTCACTAGCACAAAACCTTTGTTCTTTCTTTCACATGTTTTATTTTAGCAATCCGTTTCCCTCCCCCCCCCC
>BQKZ01000003.1:253521-289069 GCA_036244855.1 Temnopleurus reevesii
GGGGGGGGGGGGGGGGTCAACTGCCAACGCTAGCACCCTTGTTCCTCAACTGGGAATGTTGGAACTGGAAGTGGGAGGAATGGGGTTGCACATGGGATTTATAATATGGGGAGGAGGTCTACTGCTTTGGTTTATGTAGATTTTTAAGTCTGTTTATACATAAATATTGTAACAAATAATGACATCATACACAATCAAAATACAAAATCAAAACATCTGATTCATAATAGTTTAATACTATTTATCATTGAGAGTGCAAAGAGGATAATTTAGGAAATGTGTCTTGTAATCACAAAACTTATAAGGTTATCTCCTGCTGATGTAGATGTATTATGAAAGTTCTGCAATAATAAATTAATTTTTCAGTTCGTTATCAGATGTGAGGTGAAAATATAAAGGATGGATGGGGTTGAGCTACATTGTAAGGATTTATTTTTGGTATAAGAGATGTAGTTTTTACATTTCTCAACAAATACTTTTTTAGGATGTGGTATTATATACACTTTTAGATCAACTTGATTTACATTATACAGGTTAAACAATATTGCTTTGAATTCTGACTTGAGATATCATAGGTTAAACAATAAAGCCTCATTTCAATCTTTTCATGATACTTTGGGAGGAAATCCAGAATGGAATATTCTACTAGAATACTAATTTTCAGAGTTTTAAATCTGTTTGTGTTATATGGTCGGCAGTTTAGATGGCAAATATTCATTTCCATAATATTCCAATATTCTTCCACAACTTTGATCCTGTCTGCAAACAAATCTGTCATGGGATACAGTCTGCCAACCCAAATCAGGCTCTTCTATATAAACCCATTATCAGGTGGTATCATCATCTTTAGACACCTGGGCCTGTATTCCGATAGCGAGGTTTAAATTAACCCTGGTCTAAATATGTGGTTTAAGTATGGGAAGCCAAAAGAGGCTTGAATCTATAACAGTCGATGTTTGATTTACCATCACATTTGTCACTCATAATATTTAAACTGTCTCTGAATAAAAACTTCAATAGTTTTCAACATTATTAGAGCATGGGAAAAGAGAGCAGTTAACATTAGAATTATTCATTGTAAATAAAGTTGTGGCACCTTTGGCTACCCATACTTAAACCACAGATTTAGACCAGGGTTAACTTAAACCTCGCTATCGGAATACGGGCCCTGTAGTTTAATTGAGAACACAATAACACCATTACACGTCCACCTGTCTCCTAAGACAGAATTAATCTGCCATTGCATACCTGCCAACCAAAATTGGACTCTTCTCCAATTACCCGTCATTTTGTCAGAACCACAGTAAACTTAATGCCAATGCAATGGAATTAAAGGAAATTCTTCCCCGGAGACATGTCCATTATATCATAACATTGTTCTGTTTTGTAATTTTTTTTGCTGATTTTGTTTTATTTTCGTATCCCCCAATGAACCATAAAATGATGGGAAAAGTTTGAAGTCCAATTTTAGGTTGGCAGGTATGCTATTACTATTTTCCTGGAAAAGTTCCTTGAAAATTGACATAGGCAAAACCAATCTTCACATGTACAGTGTATGTTTAAATAGGAAATTTTGACATTATGTTAGTTTTGTCGTATGTTTTAGCAAAAGAAGAGATCTCATTTCCTATGTTATTTACTAAATGAATTGGAATGGTCAAGAGAAGCACTATGTCATCCTCTTGATGCTGTATATTGTATTTGATATCACATTCCAATAATTACCAGTTGTACTGTATGTGAAGCAATAAAGGAAGAAACATGGGTATGATTACTATATCATGTTTTTTGTATTGTGAATACTAGTTATATTATCTGTTAGTCAGAGTGACTCTACTTCAGTGTTGATTAATCAGTGAGAATGAACGTTAATCAGAGACGCATGTCCCATGGTAGACTTTGGATGCTTAGCAAAGGTTAATTCAATCAATTATGATGTAAAGATGAATGAACATGTATGTACATCACTATTTAAGATGTAATTGTTAGTTGCATATGCGTGAGTAGTATATCACAAACATAATTTTATAGTGCTCTGTGATATCAATTCATGCACATAGGTTTTTTTCTATTTCATACAGTATGATCTTCTCAATCAGTAGAATTAAGTGATATGACAAGTACATGTAGTTACACCAATAACACAATTTGTCTTAAAGAAGAAAGAAACTTATTCTGTTTTCGAGAGCAAGAAGTATCCTCAAGTTTGGACTCTCCAACCTTTTTTTTTCTTTTAACATTTTTTCTTGAAAATGTCTCAATACAATTATAAAGGATGTTTTTTCGATTTCTATTTTTTTGATAATGGTTGTGGTTTATGGTTGCTGCATAATATTTTAAAACATGAATGAATTCCAGGAGGAACATAACAAAACTTGAAGTGAGCTCTTGTAAATCCATTTCGAATATTTAAGGCAAAGACAGTCGAACAGCATTCCTATATTTCAATACAGATCACATGAGATTTTACAGGAATGCAGAGCAAACGCAACTTGTAGAATATTTATTACAACTGTAGGACTTTGATCTATCCCAACACCTTGATTAGGAGTAAGTGAGAAATAATTGTATTCTGAACAAGGAAGTAGGTACTTTCTTGAGTGACGGCCCTACATGTATATGAAATTTAAGGAAATATACATCGGCAGTCTGCAAGGAATATGAATAAGTCAGAAGATAAGGCACAAAAGAATTTGAAACGACCCCTCCATATGACCCTCTCTAAGTTAGTGACTTCCTTTATTCACATACTGCGCATTTCTAGTATGTTGCACCACAGAACATGAAAGTTCCCACCTCCAAAAATAACTTGAAAAGAAAAATTGTGGCTGCAAGCATAAACTGGAAAATCATGAACAAAGGCCAAATGTACAACAAATGTACCCCTTTGAAAACCAACCTAAATCTAAACGGAACACTCCAACCTGTGAGTGTTAAATAAACGAATTTAAACATCTTGTGAGATTTTTATGGAAATTAGTTTTTGATTTTCCGAGGAGGGAAAAAATATTTATTTCAAAATATACTTTATTGTCGTCTATAAAATTAAAGCATATTTACATAATACCTAAAATACATTCTACACCAGTACAAATTTACAAGGTTGAAAAAAATACAACATATATTTACAAAATAGAAATTTAACGGAGAAGAACACATAATTGAACAATGGGTGACTTCAAGTACGGTGTGCGGTGTTGGTGTTGGTGTTGAGAGAGCAGATCGGCCCGTGAACCGAGCTCCAACACCGTTGGTCAGTTTACAGAAGCGATACGATCGCTGTATCGATCGCCCAACACCAGCCACGATACCGAGTGACGTCACTCGCGCTCACCAGGCGATCGCACAAAGCCTCGCGAAAAGCTCTACGATAAAACAGTTTTCGGTCCGAAATTCTCAAATTATTCCACTCTAATTCGTACAAATCGTGTAATCTTTTTCAAAATCCAGAAGAAAAAATATTGCCTTCCAAAATTAAGTATTTGGTTTTAGGTTTCATTTGCAAATTTCACTGTAAAGTTAAATTAACCATCGACATGTCACGAGTTTTCGGAGCAAAATTGCTACTGTTCTGGGAGTGGAAAATGAGCACATGATTTCAACACCAACACCAACACCGAACTTGAAGTCACAATTTTCCCGATCCCTAGCTGGGTTGGTGTTGAGAGATGGGAAAATTGCACGTGAATCGTCAATACCGACCGCGACCCTCGGTTCAGCAGACGACATTCAACACCAGCAATCAACACGAACTACCGGAAATACGTCAGAATCTTGCGAGGTCAACCCCAACACCGACAGACTTCAGGTTTGGTGTTGAGGCTGGTGTTGGTGTTGCTGCAACACCAACACCAGCGTTCAACACCGTACATGAAGTCACCCAATGAATAATAAAGAAGAACCAGACAACATTTCTAGTTGATATTTGATTGGCTGTATAACAAAATTGGAAATAGATATCAAAAGAGGTGCGTTTTACATTTTACAGTTACATGTATCTAATGAAGATGTCAACACATTCTTGGTGTACTACATTGTATGTAAATTAATATGAATTCATTATTGTCATAAATGTTTTGTTATGATGTTTTTCAATGATACACATGTACAATTTTAGTATAGTATGTGGTTAAAATAATTTTTCTAAGAAATATGTCCACCAACCATGTACTGTAGATGTGATCTTCTGCAGATGTAGACATATTATACTATGCTCCTCCTTTATAAAGTACAGATGTTGTGAGAATTCACAGGTAATGATTGATATAGTATAGAATTTAGCAATGTGAATAGAACAATGTAAATTGATAGAAGTGGAATATATATTTATTAATTTGATAATTTTATGAGAATTATTGAAATTCAGTGGAATTATACCATAATATGTTTTTACAAATGTTATCTAGACTTAAATCTTGAATCTAAATAGAAATGCAACTACAGTTATGTCTTTAATCAAACTTCCTTTGTATACAAGAGCATTTCACATGAAGTTTATCTTCAATAAATAACCTTCGATGTAATTATTTCAGTGTGAAGGAAGCTATTTGAGTTATTATCTTGCCCTCATCACAGCAGATGGGCAAACATGACCTTTAGGGCGCTAGTACTCACGTTGTTCAGCCAGTCTTATTTTTCTCTCTTAGGTCCCACAAAGACTGTAAAGGAAATCAATTGGTGTGTTTTATTGGTCGGCGGGTCAGGGAATTGGACAATATTCTGTAACATTGAAGCTAGCTGAATGCAAGACTGAAAGTGGAAAATTAGAAATTCAATCATATTATGTACTGTACTAGCTTCACTCTGCTATACATCTTTGTATGATTATTTATTAAATCCAGTTGGAATCTGCTGAACTAGTTTGGATAGAAACTTACATAGATAACCTACATAGATAACCTGTATACATGAGTAACTTTCCATCATACTCTTTCTTTAGATTAAAATAAGCTTCAGGAACATTTGATTTCAAAACAGTCGTGATTGTAAAAAGGTGAGAAAAAATTCTTGTTAAACAACTTTAGCAATATATGATTGCAACTAGTGGCCTATGTTATTTATTTATTTAATAGATATTTTGATAATCAAGGATACAGTCTATGAGGCCTCCTAAACACTTTTTACCATGGCTTTATTTCAATATTCTCAGTTCTATTGCATGCTTACACGTAGGTTGGTGCTCTCCATCCCCATTCATTCAGCTTCTAAACTGTACTTGCTATATACAGTACATACTGTACTGTACATTCAGCTGCATATTTCAAATGAACCAGCATACTGTTCCTAAACATATGTGTAGGCCATTTATATAAATAACTGAAAATTGAACTGGGCGCCTTGGCATTATACTGCAAATTTTTGTGTATCTATTTCCAATCGCATAATGTGAAGCATGTGTCAGGCATGTAGCTTCGGTATCCATGAAGATTTATGCTGTATGTCTACATGTCATGTAGTGTGCATACATGTAGCTCATTAGCAATGAATGTAATAAGGTAAATATTTTCAATGATGCGAGATTTGGTACAGGTTAATGGACATTTCAATGCTTTGTTGCAATGATACTTAGAGCTTTAGATGATAATTCTAGTATGCCAATGTACAAGAAATCAATTCATCTTTTCTCACTCGGTGCTCTGTGTGTGATACAGGCTGTATGTATATGTATTCATGACAGCGTATTGATGAATCATCAGTTAGGAAATTATATCGTACTCATTATCTTTCATGCCAGCTATGAATGCAAATTACATGCAAGAAGCAATGTCAGAGAGAAACAAAGTAGATTTTGAAAAGGAAAACAAAGTTGATGATATGTTTTATTATTACAAGATCAGAACATTACATGAAGAAACAGGGAAAATGGTGCATTTGAAGGTTAGATGTGATTTTGTCATAAATTCACAAATTTTGCCCAGTGATCTAGTTTGAAAGCCCTGTTATTTTTATTCATGTGTGCATGAATTAGCATTAAATAGATTGACCAACAATGCCCAGAAATACTGTAATTTCATGTCATTTACATTCTGTTTATTCATAATATTTTGGGCTCGCATGATAATAATAATGCTCTTTATGTGTATCACAGCACACAGCACTTACTGAATTGAAAACAAACCATTTTGCTCACATAAGTATGTACAAGTTGCTGTGAATAAGAATAGACAAAACCTTTTTTTTTTGTTCAGCTAGAGATAGAGGCCTCTGGATGTGAGGCCCCTTACATTTTGAATATGTATTGAAAATGGTGCATTTGAGTCTAACAAATAATATATGTCCTACAGAGTAAAGAAAAATATGCTCAAAGGATTTTTGTCTACGTTGTAAGCTTGCAGATCTCATATCAAGTAATTTAATATGAATCTAAGGACTCTGATCATAGAGATACAATTCATAAGCTGTTTATTGGAAATTTACATGACTTATCAGAAACATCTGTTTTCTGTTACAGTAAAGTTATATTTTTTTCTTGGCTGTGATTTTTCTCTCCATTTTGAGACAAATAGAGCATAATACAAAACATTAAAACTGAGCATATAGAAAATTGTCACTAAACAAGATAAATGTGTTTGAATATACTCTGTGCAATGAAAATGAGATAATGAAACAGGTTTTACTAAATGTTGAAAATGTACGTCCTCAAAATACAAATATTTATCAAAAGTTTCAATATGAAATAGCCTGGGAAAACGTAATTCTTTAAATTATTTATTTAAGGTCTGTTTACATATGAAATAGGTTTTTCATACTCTTTGTTTTGATGTTTTCCTAGTTATTAAAATGATATGTATAATTTACAGTTCTCTTATCAAATATAATTAGTATGAACTTTGCTTCTCTTCGTGATTGACCACCAGCATTAGATGGTATGCTCATAATATCAGCAAAGAAATGAAGAAAAAGAAGAAGTCTAAAAAAAACCTCTCTCTCACTGTGGCCCTGAAATAGATTCTCATCAGCACTTGAATCAATCTATATACTCAGCCTTCTACATGTATCTTTACGAGACGAAGGCAATCATTATTTGAAGGTCATTTTGCATGCTTGATTGGCCTAAGATGTACATTGTATGTAGATGCCTCATTAGTTGAAGGCACACTTGTAATGAAGTATGGAGCCAAGTAGTGGATCATTATGATAAAATGGACTGCATAGAAGTGAATCAGATCATGAGCTTATATTTATAGGCCTGCATATTTATAATTATCAATTGTAGTTAGTATTGAAATTAAAGTATGAATAAGCATTAACAAAATTTTGATTCAAATATCAATGATTCAGTAAATTAACTGTAATATGTATTAATTATTTGAAATATCTAATGATCAATTTTGTTTCAGTATACACACATTGCTTAATAAGGACTACTATCACTTTTTCGTAGCACAGTTTATCACAATTTCAATTCCTTCCTTACTCTTTTCAGTCAGAGACTTAATTCTTTGCCCTTGCTATGTAATGCAACTATTTTGTAATTTCTCATAATTTCTCTGTAAATTGGTTTAGAAAAAATCTTGAATGTTCAAAATCTGGCCTGCAAAAAACTATCTTTAGCAGTATTCATTCAATATCACTATGTGTAGTTGTTACAATTATTCAGAGTATCACCGCATTTGAAAACAACCAACACGAGTACCTGTGGTTTATCTGTTTACTTAGCCAGCATCAGCTGGAGAAGACTTGCATCCCACTCTTTGCCCATATTCCCATGCATACTAATGTGAAGCACCAGGGGAAATCGGAAAAGCAAGTGACAGGTTGTTTTGGGGAATTGCAGAGCTTACATTGTAAATATTCCAGCAATTGGGCCCGAAAGTGTTGTTTAGTTACCCTCCACATACTGACCCTCTGAAAGTGGCCCACACCAAACTTTTTTTTAAAAAGATTTCAGTGAGATTAGAAAATCATAGTTAAATTGTAGTAAAACATATTTGCAGTACATTGTACATCCTGAAAAGTTATTTTCCCAGTTGCTTTTCACTCCCCTTTAACTTTTATTTTTCACATGAGATGTGTTCCCAAATTAAGTAACCTTTTTTTTTTCAGACTGACCAACAATATTTTCTCGAAAACTGCTTTGGCAGGCAACCAAACAATTATTTTTTTCAAGGGCCTCAAGCATGATAGAGTGTGAGCAAACCCCAAGAAAATTACTGTCTCTCAGTACAGCAATTTCCTTTCATTTGGTTTGAATTAAAAGCCATTCTTCTTGCATGCTCATTACGTGTACTCTTCTCTTATTTTAATTCCAGACTCATGCATACTTATGCAGCACACTATACTGACAAGTGAAGCTACAGATAAAAGGAGTATTTGAAGAGGTTGGATCATAAGGCATCATGTCGGTTGTGACCAACTCTTCGGAGAACTGTAGTCTCCTGGGCAAGAACAATACGGCCATTTCCTTCCTCAAGTATGGAGGTATACCGCAGAATATCGCCTACAACTGTATATTTTATGTGGTAAGTGTGCAGCAGGATTCCTGTCTCCATGTATGTGTTTGATATGTTTCTGTGGTTTCAGATCGAATCTACATGTCTTATAAAGTTCCCCAAGTCTTATGTAGTTCCCCAAGGGACAATGTTAAGCCCAGTACTTTTTTCTCAATACTAATTTACTATTCTATCAGTAGCTCACTCTAATTAACCACATGTGTTTTTCATTTGCTAAACTGAAATCAATATTCCTTCCTGGGAGAAACCTGCCGAGAAATAAAGAGAAAATTTCAAATAGGAAAAAAAAATTTTGAATTATTTTAAGGCCCTGGTTTGACAATGGTCTTTTGAAGTTTGTCAATGCCATTTTCGGAGAGCCTTTTTTTAGATTTTTGAAATACACATGAAAGAATACTCTCCTAAAATAGATCACATTCCAGTAATTAAAACTAATTTGTTAGTACAAGTGCGTTTTATACCTCATTCATGTTTATCTGGTGAACAGCCGGGATCACACCACACATTAAAAACAAATGTATAAAACAATATATCAGGACAAATCGCACTGGCAGGAAAGAATCCGTGTACGTGGCATGTCAGACTGGGACCTACAGAGTTAACACCTGCGTGACTGGGGCTAAACACTGGATAAGTGTGAAAGGGGTGTATGATTATAGAACTGGGCAACATGATCATAATCATGATCCTCTTTTTTTTATTTGTCAGATCTTGGTGATTTTGTTTGCAATCTTCAGAAAAGTAGCTGGGGATTATGGTCGCATCGCTCTTGTAAACCAGGGTGAAGAAAGGTAAGCATTCTACTTGAATACACTTCATTTATATGCTTCTATTGTAAGTGGAATATGTACTAAATGAATTCCCACTCCTAAAAAAAAGAAGAAGTCAATCAATCATATTCTGGTTATTTTGTAAGAGAATTGATAAACATTTTTTATGCTTTGAATCTCTCTCCCAAGACGCACACTTCTGCATTATCAAGTTTCCATTTGTCAATTCATTGTTTTGTTTCTATTCTACTGATGTTCATGATACCCTTTTCATTAGCATTTGAAAATAATTCCATACAAAAAAAACAATTGAAAAGAATTGGCTCCATTAGGAATCATGAAGGAGTATATAAGCTTTTAACAGGAAAACTATGATTATTGTACATTTACAAAAACCATGGCCATCTCGTGAAATAAGCTACCTCTCCAGTCCAGTACACGTCTTTTTTGTGTGCAAAGTCTATGGAGATTCAATGAGTCCACCGCCGATGACTAAATGAACGCAAGTCTACGGAGGGCTGGACTATTTCACGAGAATGCCAAAACCGTATTTCAAGTATTGGCTTTTCAAGATCATTAAAAGATATCTTGTGTATTGGGCACATTTGAATGGGTTTTAGAGAATGTATGCAAATCCATTCATCTCTCATGATGTTGGCATTGTTAATAGCTGAATTGTTTCTCAAATGATGGTTTTAAAATTATCAAATTGTTTTTATTTCAATGCAAGAACAAAATTGATCCTTATTTTATATTTTATGATTATTTAACATGAATGTAACATAGAGTACAAATGTACATGTACCTGTACTGATTCAATCTCTCTGAATTTGATTTCATGTGATTAAAGGACTTTGAATTTGAGTATGATATGCCTCCAACTGTGGATGGGATGGCAATGGTTGATTAGACAGATCTTTGTTGAAACAGCTGATAAAGATCTCAATAATGACGATAGGCAGCAGTAGCAGTAGCAGACCTTTGCCTACGTAGAATAACCAGCAGGCAGTAAACAAGAGAGGCCGTTGATGGAAATGCACTCAAAAGCACATATTCAGCTTATGTTTACTGAAGACTTAAACCCAGTTTCATGAAACATACACTGGTCATGATACCAGGACATTGGGTGAATACCCTTGCCTGCTCTTTCTAGCAATTCCCTTTTTTTCCATTTTGTGAAATGAAGTGTGTATTCATTTATGAAGTATTGTAGGGTACTGTTTTCCAATTTTTGTATTGAAAAAAAAAATCAAGTAATAAAATATTTTTAATTCATGAGCATGGTAAGGCATAATAAAAAGGCAAAGATGATAAAACAAATGAGAGACTCGGCATATAAAGACGGAACCCCAGATGCATCAAAATACTTGCCCCAAGCAAAGACTGCACTGAACTTATTATATTGTGCATATTAACGATGCAAGGACACTTTTTGATTTCATAAAGAGTGGCTTTTTTTAATGCTGCACATTATTTAGACATAACTCCACAGAAAATTAATTCTCGTTGTGTCAGTTTTAGGTTGGAGAGGTTTCCAAATTATTCATTCTTAATAATTCCTCTCTAAATGAGGAAACCATGGGATGTCATATCTCTCTTAGTTGATATCATTTTTTACTTTGTAAGCTTTTGTGCAAGTTAATGAAACAATTTATTATGATTAGCTGAGGTATCAAGCATGATGAAAACCAAAAGTACAAGCAATTAGAATTACTACAGTACCTTCTATTCGCATTGAGTAAAATTAATCACAAAGAGAAACTATCTGCTTCTAAAATCATGGCATTTGATCTTCCAAGATAGAACTTGTTTTAAATTGAAGTTATATCGTACACGAATCTTGTCATTCCTTTGAATGGCGGCTGTTATGTAATTTTCCAAAAGTAAATTTGATGTACGAGGTTTGGCATTCCCAATTGATAGAAAGTTGAAATGAAAGAGTGCTTTGCTCGTGCCGCCATTTACATTTATGCAGAGGAAGTAGGGTTAAGGTAAAAGGTGTGCCGATGCATCCCAAGGACTTGATGTATCGATGACGATAAGAGATCCACCATCGTCCTCCTCCTCCATCTCCCCTGATGGGTACAGCTAATTTCTTGAGGGATCTTCACCCATTCGGGCATGATGGTAGAGATCATAAGAGACTCATTAAATCTGAAAGCCCAATTACAGATTAGATGAGGAGAAGATTTATTGAGTCAAGGAATACACTGATGATGATTGGGTGGTTTAAGAGTGCATCTCTCTCACTTCATCTTCCTCAATCCTAAGACCGGACCTCGAGGGAGGATGGGATGCCCTCCTCTTGGCTGCAGTCTTTGCATTCTCTACACTAGGGAAGTCAACCTTATGGAAATTGCAAGATTTCATGACACCTTTCTTCTCCCCCCCCCCTCCCCTCATCAGTGTGTGTTGTTTTAATAATGGCATTTTCAATTTATTCTTCATTCAATATTATCTCATCCCTTTGAATTCATATTTTGAAATAAAATGATTTTTAAATACTGTGCCTCATTTCTGAACCTAGAATTATTTTAGAGCGTTTATCTAAATTGATGAAATACTCAACATGCTTTAAAAGTGAAATCAATTCATTTGCCTAATTGTTTTCAGTTTTGATATTGTACTAATGATGCAAAATACAGTGTATGACAAAATTGGCAGTTTGGCAATTGCAGTTTGTTTTGATGTTATTTTAAATAATGATGAATAGTATCACTGAAGACTTTGAATTGAAAACGAATAAAGAAAATAATTTTTTTGTCATTTACCTTCAATGAGATGAACATGGAGCAAATTTAATTCATCTAATTACACAGTTATTATATATCTAGCAAATAACACACTCAGGATTGATTTAATAATACAAATTTATCTCAATAACCATGTTTTAGCACCCTTAAAATACTTTATACAATATTCATTTGAGCCTTTAATGTACATTGATATGTAGTTGTTTTGATCGCTCTTCTCCAGTGCAGTCATTCACCAGATCGATTCTGAATAGCCCCTTTAAAAAAAAGCTTACTTCTAGGGTGGCTATAGAATACTGAATACTTAACTGTCTGGGCTCTACAATAACTGAGTTCCCGTGGCCATATCGTATTGATTGATTCATTGCGAAGGCAGACTTCATTTACATTTTACCATGCTGGAAAGCACAGGAGGGCAATTTGAGATTCAATTTCTATATGGTGTGCTTTCCCCTGTCTTTTGATATCTCTTTATCCCTCTCTTTTACTACTCTCTCCCCCTCTCTCATCTTGCTGGTTTACTGTCGACTGTCCCAAGTGCATCAGGGTACGGAATTTCCCAAATGTATTTGGGGGTTCATTTTCACCAGAGAAAGTGTAGTAGAGCTGAATAAGAAGATATGAGCCATAGTGAATGTTTGAAAGTGTGCACACTTGTACTAAATTCAAATTGTTCAAGAGGCTATTTAGGAGGTTGTGATGTAGATTTTTGTACTCTTGAGGGCTTTAATTTATAGTAGCTACATGTATGTTGGTTATTAAAATCATTATAAAGTTAGAGATCTAGATTTATAGAAACGTATTTTTTATCCTTTAATGGACATCTTGCAATAATGTCAGTTGTGTATTAATGATATAAATTGGAACAAGAAACATTTAATCTAATTGGTATGATTTGATATGAGGGTATTCCTTGTAATACCTTAACAATCAATAAATGTGGAGTCCAGTGACTAATTTAATGAAATCTTCCCAAAATGAAGAATTAGAAAATAGGGGCCCCTCAAGAGATACATATATAAAAAGACTTATAGTAATAGTGCTCTGGGATGTGAAATATAAACTTGGTGGCTTGCATCAATTATGTTTTCAGCATAGTACATGTATTCAGCATGTTTTTTGCCTACTAATATACATGTTATTGCTTTGAGGTCCACAATTTAAACCCTCCTAATTCATTGCTAGATTTGAACCCTGCATAATCCAGTGTATTGGTACTACTCGACAGCCAGGCAAATCATACTAGCTTTACATACAACTGCATATTTTACTCAGTTCATTATCAAAATCCATTTAGGATCTTCCAATTAAATCTTGTGTCATAAAAATAAAATCTCGGTCAGATAAATGAATAGATGTTTATGTTATACCCTAAAATTTTCTTGCAGATTTCTTACAGAAAAAAACTTTAGTTTTTTTTTTTTTTATAAATGATGTTACTGATGATTATTGTTTAAAAGAGTTAAAGTCAATTGATATGGAAAAAACAACAAAAGCAAGACAAAGTTCTTTGAACCTGTATAACCTACACAAATACAAGGGAAGGAGTGTCCTAAATGATCAATTCTGTGGTTTCCATGAACAAATTATCTTCTCTGTTTATAAAAAGAAACCTTTAGAAGATAGTTGTAAGTATGAATGTGAAAAAAGGAAAATGGCTCCTGCCACTGATGGAATTCACAGTAAACGCGATTCGGCGGAGAGAAAATTAGATGACCTTTAGCGAGCGTGTCTTTGTATATCTCATTTACTTTGATGTTAAAGTAAGAATAGCACAAAAGGCCGTGCTAAAATAAACTACTTCAAAAGTACAAGCAATGCTTTTAATATTTGGTGTAATACAAATGCAGTCAACTTAATTAAATCTTGAGGGGAAAAAAATAAAATGCAATGCAGACACCACAAGTGCATGATGTAGTATGAAATAGATATGTATAGGGCAAATGGCCTCAAATCTTTGCCCAATTTTTCTATGATTTCCTAAAATAATTTAGATATTTTACAGGTGAGGCAACAGCATTTTAACATTTGTTGTTTCCATTCTTCCATTCGGTAGTTTTTTTTTTAAAAGGTTGTCACAACAGATTGTGCTGTCATCTTTATTCAATCTCACTATTCTCTTTAAAGCAGCTACATGTAGCTACATTTGGCAGGTGGCTGCTGATCTACATGTACGTCTATGATAAATCAATGTTCAATGGTTGCTGGTTTCTGAGAAAAATGGGTGTCGGGTAATCTTTTCAAAATCAAACTGAATGGCTAAAGTTAATCCTTTGAAAGGCCAAGCGTGTATTTGTTTGATGCATGAATCGTGTTGTATAGCTCAATATACTCTCAAATGATTTTTGAAATATGAATTCAAAGTAATCATTGATTTCACAAGTTGATTTATCATTGTTGATTTTATTTTATTGTAAAGTATCTTGAAATCTGTTTTATAAACGAAAGGGCAAATTGAATCAGTGATTTTACATTATATTTCGTGGAAAAATTTCTCAAATGTTCATGAAATATTGTATTTTGTTTTTACCTGTACTGTATGAACTTCTCGTGACCAAATTGAGCTGAGGCCAGTTTCTAGATTGAGTTCAGTATTAAACATATCCTTTTGATTATATCTATTTTCTTCTTTAACAGGAGAGTATTTTCATCTGAGAATGGAACAGCAGGCTACAACATGTATGGATACAATTCAGTTTTTATCTTTGCATCCATGCTTGATTTTATCATATCATACTAATCATTTCAAACTCTGGTGTTTGGCCTTTTTAATTTCATAGCATTTTCCACTAAAGGTGATGGATCATTCTAATGGGTCAATTCTGTTTTCTAAAATTTTCTGAAACCATGGCACCTTACTCTTGCATTGATTCTAATCTAATATTTTGTTTCTACGAGTTTTTTTTATCATTCATCATTTCTACACTTTCAAATTAACATTTAAAATATTGGAAGAATGACGGCAACCTTTTCAAAATGGTAAATTAACATTTATGACATGTTTGATTAAACCTTTTAAAGTGTTGGATCCAATGTTTTTAAATTTTAAATTTACCATTTATAAAGGTTGTAACTACTCCAACCTTATGATATTGAGTTAACATTTGTGTTTTAGAGTGCATGTATTTTGCACATTAATATATTGGAAATTGCTCTTTTAAACTCCAGCTTTTTATAGTTATATTGATCAAGAAAAACAACTTTTAAGAAAGGATTTCAAAGCGAGTAAATCAGAAACATGTGTGGAAAGAAAGTGCTGTTACTTTAGTCTGAGATTGAATTGGTACTTTTGTAGTTGCTAGATTCATTGTTCATATTGAGTGTTGGGGTGTTTGAATTTGATTGTGGTTTCATGAAAAGCTTTAAATTTAACAAAAGTTGAATGTCAAAGTCATCAACTGCATACTTTGAAACTATTTAAGCATTAATTTGCATTTTGGAAATTTCTTTCTTCCTCATTCATCTTCTATTTCCCATTCTTTGAAATTGTACTACTAATTTTTACTCACTGCACCATAAAAAGCTTTAATTTCATTTGTTTGCAGCATTAAAATTCCATTATCACCATTTGTTATATCATTTCAGAGATGGAAACCTTTCAGAACATTTGATTTGATTTGATATAATTTTGTTTTATTTATGCGTTCAAATGAATGATTTACAAAACAAACATTTAAAGCCCATGTATAGTTTTGGTAAAGATTAAAGCAATGTGAATTTTGGGGATATATACCATGACATATAGTTTGTATACACATTTCAAGATCATAGCATAATTTTCTACGAGCGAATTCTTTTGAAAATTTGAATTTGACCGTTAAATCGTATTTAGCGCCCTCTCTTGGTTATAACAAGATTTTGCTTCTTATTGGGCATATACAAAATTATTTCCAAGATTTTATTAAAGCATGCTAAAAAGGAATACATAAAGAATAAATTCTGACATTTTCATCCAATTCTGTTCATGAGAAGCTGTCCTTTATCAAGAAAGAAAATATTGAATTAGCGTCGGGGGCTACGACGCTAAAATATTTTCCACACTTTAGGTTATAACTTTTCCAAAACTTGTTAATTTTTCGTACAATCTTTTGTACAACATGTTCATGATATCATGTTTCTTTTTAAGTAGATTTGAAGACAAAATTTGGCGATAAAAATATTGGCTTTTACCAAAACTGTACTTGGGCTTTAACATAAATACATAATACAAATAAATTGTATATTTTAACATACATAGAATAGTAATATAAAAAAGAGAAACAAAGCATCAAATTAATTTAAATAAAGTAAGGGAACGCAGGAGAATATGAATGGGAATTGCTCATATTGAGAGCACCAAACAGTTGAACCAAATATTTTCCCTTGGGAGAAAGCTTTGTTATTGTCAGCATGCTACCTCTCATTTTGAGTGAATATTTGATCCAGCTATTTGGCAATTCACATTTTTATTTCTATCTTCATCATGATGCATATTTTTGGAAGGTTCGCATCTCTGTCATTTGTCAGTGCAGAAAAAAAGAGTGCATGATTTGGGGGAATTATGGTATGTAGATAAAAGCTTGCAGCTAATACAGATGCGATGTCAGTATAAAGTCAATGATGAATTACATTCAACATTGTGAAGTCTCATTTGTGAGGATTAAAGCTAATATTGAATACCTGTAAAGAAATAGTCTCAACATAAAGAAAATTCAAATTATGAGAGTAAACAACAATTAGAAGAGGATTTGTCGGACATGAGAGAAGTGTACGTTCTACCATCTTTCAAAGTTTTCATGAGATGCCCAATTGTCTCTATTTTGATTGATTCTTGTAAATCCTTTATCAATTGTCTTTATATCAATGTTTACTCCTCAAGCAATCTCTCTATTCCATGCCCTCGCTTGTCTTCAACAATGTATCCACCATGTGTTAGCCTTTATCTTTTTTGTATCTACTATTAACTGCCTTTCCTTCCACTTTCTGCTCAATCTCAAATTTTCTCTGTCTAGTAAGTGCTCTCCAATCCTATGTTTGCCTCTCTACATTTTCCCATGTTTTGTGGTCTCTCTCCATCCACCCCTCCCTCTCATATATCCAACCCACCCCCTCTCTTTCTCTCTCACCCCCTCCTACATGTATCTATTTTTCTCTCTACCTGTCTTTCACATTGATTTCACTCCGTCTTTTTTTTGTATTTGCATCTGTTATTCTCCCACCCAACCGTCTTCCCACACTGAGAAGTCAATGAACCTCCGATAGGTTTCTCATGTGCCACTTGGCTGCATGCTGAACAGAATACCTATCATATGCATGCGGGTACAGTAACTTGACAGCTGTAGCAATTAACACTATGTGACGCAAGACGGGGTAAAACGAAGATACTTAGTGGAAAATAAAAGACGTTGTATGTGCACAGTCTATTGCCTTCAATACCACAAGTCAATATACATGTTTGTTCATATGGAGTCAAATTTAACCAGGAAATTTGGTCAGCTAGGACTGAACTCCATTCTAGTAAAAAAATATATATATTTATTTCAAAATTATTTTCATTCAATCTGTGTTGATGTCACACCATACTTAATCAGATTGTGTCAAATTCCATTGAATATTAACTAGGAATTGAGATTACTCACAGCATTACCATCCCCAGTCAGATTGGACTCTGTTGAGTGATGAGTACATGAATATGCATGATATATAATTCATGTAAAATTCAGAGATATGAAAGAGAACCCCAAATGCAGAAGATTAACAATGAATTCTACAGGCCAATTACATAACAGTTGGGTCCCAATTGCGTGAGATTAATGAAAGAGCAAACAAATGTGAGCATGACAGAGAGACAGTGCAACTGCGAAAGATGCAAACGTAAAACTTAATATTCTGAAGATTAAGTCCTGCTCTAAGCATGATTTTGCACAGTCAAGCTAGAAAGGATTTGAACCCCACTCTCTTTTTTTGTGTGGTTATTTTCTCACTTTTTTCTTCAGTTATCCGAAGTTTTTAAGATTAATATAGCTAGACTAACTTCATATCTACTGTAGTCAGCATCCATAATGTATGGTATGAGCTCATTGATTTAGGGATGGTGCATGCAGTTATAATGACATTTTATTCATCTAATACAATAGTGGTCACATATTGCTAGGGAGCTTCTGCTGCCCCCTCCCTCCCCCCCCCAAAAAAAAATCGACCACCAGTATTATTACCGCCTGTATACCCATTAGCTGGGCATCAGGGACCATAAACCCCCTAAATTGCTTTATGATGAAGAATTATCGGGGGAAAATGCATATTTCTACTTCCTTTGAAAGTTTTTTTTTCAAATGATTGGTGGCACTCCTACAACACCCTCTCCCTCTTTAATGGAATGCTCTTATAATAGAGCCATTGGCAACCCATTTGAAAAGGGTAGATAATGTTGCATATATTAACAACACTGTGGTTTTCAAAGTAATAATGAATGATTTTAAGAAATTGCTGAAAGAGACAAGTAAGAACATTTGACTGAGAAAAAATAGATTAGTGCTTTTTTTGTGAATATGAATGCATTAGTGGTTAACATTATATTTGCTAAATGGATATTAATTTTGGAAAATTGCAGATTGTTTTGAATCTGTGCATACATTATTCATGTATACCCTTTTCAAAGGTATATGAGTTTATTTTACAATACATGAAGATGAAAGTAGTGCTAATATTCTGAAGATGAATAACATGCAGAAGGCAAATTCAAATACACTTATTAATGCATTATGATAGCAAAGCAATATGGTATATTTTGAAATTGTATAGTACTATTCAGCCATTTTATCCTATCATATATATTTATTCTGTAAATCTATCCTGTTCCTGGATTAACTCTGAATCAAGAAGCATTCAGTGAGACAAGTTTGCTTCTACCTCAATTCCAAATTCAAACATCCGGTGTACATGTAAATTGAAGACCCACATATAGACGTCACTTCCCTGAAGCTAAATGTAAACCCATTGATTGGCTCTATGCACGAGCTGACTGATCCGCCATACGGGCAAGCGTCATTCTGAATTCACACATAGACTGAAATATGACTCTGTGCCCAATAAATTCAGGTGTAAACCTATGTATGACTGGGTTGTACGTAGTGTTTAGAGGATGATGTAGGGATGGTATGCCCAGCAGGCTTGTGTGCCGCATGGGGAAGGGATTGGTGTGATCGATTGTTGGCTTTAACTCCCAGGGTGGGAAATTAATATCCGATTTTGTTTGGCCCATGAGACAGAGAAAGGAAAGCAACAAACTTTAATCGGACTGGCGAGCCTGCAATCTGATCTTATCAATATTTGTGTATGACCTTGACTTAGACATGAATTTCGAGATAAAGAATTATATGTTATTCCCAATGTTATTTCATAAGAGATTTACATGAATGTGCAACATACATTATGTTTGGTTAATGTTTACTTTTTTTTTTTATTATTGATAATACACTATATACATGTAGCTTTATGTTCTGAAAAAGTTATCAATACCAAATTACATAATGGAGAAGCAAATTTACTGTCTCGTTATCAGTATGTCTCTTTTGTATGGAAAGCCAATGTAAGAAATGAATATTGCACTTCAGAATATAGAAATAACCAAAGAGGAGATTTAACAAAAATCTAATATGAAAAATAATTCCAACTATTACTATCAATTTTGGAAAATCATTAGCTTTTCTTGATTTTATTCTGTTATGATTCTATTAGTTTGGGGATAGAAATTAAAAAAGAATAAATTGTTTTTTACAATTATGAAGAGAGACGTTGTATTGTATATATAGTCTGGAAGTGTTTAATATACCAGCAAGATAACGCAAATCCCATTCATATAAATAGAAATACACAGAATCTTTAATTATGAACAGACATCATGATTTACGTTCTGAAATGAATTTTCTGCTGGCACCTGTCTACAAATGAACTTTTCATGAAACATATTTAATGAGTCAAGCAAAGACTATGTCTACATCTTCTCTGACGATCGTCAATGATAATATAATTTCATTTGATTACAATCATTCAACAGCCAGAATGTTATTAATAGATATCACTTCAAACTCCAGGCCAATGTCTTATTTATTTAATCTGTCTGTCGAACACTGAAGCAGATTCTTAGTCTTCAAAGACGTAATTGAAATGATGAAAATGATGAGTATAGGTTACAGAGCACGTTAGTGAGAAGTGTATACCATTTGAAAAGATTACTGAGGGAAAATTTTCCTTGCTAATATTAGAGTTTTTTAATGTTTTTCCAAGGGGGATAATTTGTATTTCACAGGAGGAAGACTTAGAGTTACGCTAATTTTTTTTCCAATGGGCTTATTTGTAATTCCCAGAAGGAAAAATTCCTTTTATCAATCCCTCATGAAGACACCTTTCTTCAAATGGGAAATGATAATGGGCAGGTTTAAGCCCTACTAGCAATGAAATTATAATCTATTGATCCACTAAAGTACTCTACATGCATATACTATGTACGCCATTTTATCATATTTTATTGATTGTTGGTAATTATTCTCGCTACAATCACTCCTTTGTGGGATTAATGAATGGCTTAATAAGGACAGGTGGAAAAAAGATGTAATTGCTAGCCCAGAGCTATTCACATTGTTTTCATGTGATATAATTTTTATAAACATGTACATGTATGTAGGTTTGCTAGATCAAAAGGGTATATCGGGCAGTATGGATTATGCAGCATAATTAGTCAGGATCTAATTGGGGCTGATGAATCATGTGCTAGATATTGTTTAGGTCTCATCATCTATCTATTTTTTAACAAATGTAGTCTTATATTTTGTAATAAGGCAGACATTCTATAGTAATCTCTAATAAGATTTATGTGAAAATAGAAGGAAAACAATGGGAAAATTGCTTGAGAGAAATTCTTAGCTTGATAAACTTTGCGTCAGAAGCAGATATTAGACACACTATGCATTAAAAAAATTTACATCCTAATTTCATTACATTTAATAGAAATTCAAGAATGATTATATGCTTCTTGAATTTTGAATGCTGTGATTTTGAATATCCTATGTCTGCAGTAGATAATATACATTCACAAAGATAGAACTGATATGATCTGTACCAACGCCAATGACGTCACAAATATAAATTGATTCATAAACTACTCCATTACAGACGACACTACCTCAAAAATGATTATTAATATCATGTAAACTAGCAATTTAGTATCCGACAGAGCATTTACCTTGCAGTCATATTATATAGAACTGATTGTGGCGTGTTTTTAATAATGCAGCGGCAAGATATGTGTGATTACATGCACATTGTGCGACAGCGAGTGTTGGTTTCCTGTCAATTTGTCTATTCATTGGAGAGCATTTCACAACGTGTTCTCTCATATTAATTAGACTGTTTCACCTGCATCGCACTGTGCGTCATATTATAGACCTACCACTATGGTCATATGAATAGGGGTAGGGGTAAATCCAGAGTTGTTTTTATTAGATGGGGCGTTCAAGTAATTCATGGAACTACTATTTTTTTTTTTTTTACTTTTTTCCATTGAATTTACTTAAACACAGTCTATATATACTGGGAAATTTATTTACAAAGCCTATTTTCACAAGAGTGCATTTATCAATAGATTAAGGGTTTGGCGCTGGTAGGCACATGTTGTTGACTAGGGGTTAGGCCACTAAATGATTTATCAATAACATGCGTAGCAGTTGAATACATTGCAAAAATGCAACCAAAGTCTATTTATGTCTATACCAGAAGTGTTAAAAATAACACACATTTGACTAAAATCAATATATTTAAACACCGACTGTTGTTGTTCGGGGGCTTAAACAACACCAGTAGGTGTTAAAATATATAGGATTGATTCCAAGCTGGCATTATTCCAATCCTTTTCTGGTGTGGACATATATAGATTCCAGCTGATGTTAGATTTCACACCAGTATTTTTGCACTGTAGTGACAAAATTATTGATAAAAAAGAGATGTAGTATAAACATTCTAAATTCATGGCGTAAGGATGACCTTGTGGATACATTGCACTTCCTGTTGTAGAAAACTTGATTCTATCTTGAAAGGAGAGGGGAGAATATAAATTATTACAAATCTCTCTGTTTTATCAAAGATGAGAATTTATGTCCGAGTCTGGGACTGTCCATTAACATCGCCATCAAAAAAAAACTACAAAATTAAGATATGTACTGTACATAGATACCAAGTAGCCACCTTATTATACCTGAAGTGTATAGCATTAGTACAAGTATTTGTATCTTCAATTTTTATATTTTATTTTTACATCATATTATGCATCTACCAAGAGACTATGAAATGGTGGAGTACATGATTAGCCTACTTCACATAGCTGTTTATACATGCTGAGTATTTAAACATGCCGAGAGCATCAATATACATGTAGATGCGAGAAGAGAAGCTAATTTGCGTTGAAGGTCTAATTGGATCAGTGTGCGGGAAAGGATGGCGTATGGCCTTAGCGTCTTCCATTAGCTGTGTATTATGTTTCTTATGGGTTATGTAGAGATAGTGGTGAATTGGGATTTTATAGCACCACCTGCCGTCTTCATATTGGATGCACTTAAAGCATGGCATCAAAAGCCTTGTCCTAGAAATGTACTTGCATGTTCGTTAATGAGGGTTTGGAATGGATGATGGAAATGTCATTGGGTGCATGTGTTCTACAGTGCTTGTCTAAATTAGTTCATTTTAATTGTGATGATGATGATCAATGCATGATTGTGGTGGGGAAGATGATGATGATGATGATGATGATGATGATGATGATGATGATGATGATGATGATGATGATAATTATGATGATGGTGATGATAATGGTGGTGGTGATGGAATGATGATGATAATGTTGATCATTGATGACTTATTATTGTGCCCACCATATTTAATCCTAGAAATTTGTGCCCTTGTTTTTTTCCCCCATTGTTCTGTGATTTCAATTTTGGGCTTGCCCTCAAAATAATGAAATTTCATACAAAAATAATGAAATTTCATGCATCATCATGATGATGTTGGAGATGATGATAATGATGATGATCATGATGACGCTGATGATGATCATGATAAAGTTTAACTTCAAGTGATACTCATTTGGGTCATTTTTTTTCAAAGCATCTATCTTCATTGTTAACATTTCTATCATCTTGAAAGCTATGCTCTCCTTTTAATTACCACTAATATATTCACTTATATTGTTGCTCTAAACCTTAAGCCCTGGTCACATAGGACCCGGAAGCAACACGATTCACCCCAACTCGTTGTTCTGAGGCAGTTAACTGTGAATTAACAAAGAGTCGGGGTGAATCGTGTTGCTTCCGGGGTCCTATATGTGACCGGGGCTTTATAAAAGAACTGTTTATGAACTGTTTAGTTTATGAATGTCATTAAATGATGTTCCACATTGCAAACGCTAGAATGCTCCTTCATTGCATCATTCACAAAAGCGCCTTTGATGAAGTATGTTTTATTTTGTGTGGACTAATCTTCCTGTTATGAGTGAAAATACTTTCACTTTTTGATCATGATAAACTTGTTTTTCCGAATCACACTTCCATGGTGCTGACAAATTTTCTCATAATTAGTTTAAACCATTGCCTGTTTTGATCAATTTCTATTGGTTGCAGGTCTAATGAGCCAGCACTCAAAGTGTTTATCAGGGTACACTGAATCAAATTTATTGGTGCAATGCCCCAATATTTCTTTTGATCACACAAGTTAAAGTATTCCAGATATCCATTTTTAAGAATAGAGACACGTGAAGGCCTGCTATTTGTTGATGATACATTAGACTGCTATTGTACACAAAATCCATTGGGTAGATAATTATGCCTTGAAAATGAGCAGCTGATGAGTACAACATATCGTTGTTGAAATCAGAGAGGGCATTAACTCATCATCTACTCAAAGCATACAAACATATCATTTTGCTGGTTTCAAGATGACAATGTAAATTGTGTCATTGAGAATTGATTAAATGAATTTATATGTAACAACATTATAAACTATTTTCAAAAATCTTCTTTCTCAAGATTCTCTTTGTCTCTCAGCTCTTTGTATTCCGGTAACTCTCATGTTGTTATATCATGTACAGGAATGGCAGAAAATGTGTATTGCTTTCTAATGTTTAACAGAGTTATTCAGCATGCCTGTCTGGAATGGAGGAAGTAAAAGGCATGTTGTTTTAGCCCTATCTGCAGGACAAGTCTGCATGAAATACAAATGTATCAATTATTCTAAAATCATGCTCCATGATTGATTCCTCATGTAATATATTTATCAATATTATTGTTCTCTTACTTTCAGATGGACAAGTATGTTCTATGGGGATCATAGCTCCCAGGGAAGAACCAAGAATGTTAACAATGACGGGGCCGCCGATCATCCACCACATTCTCGAGCATCGGTCAGTCCCACATGCAGAAATTTGTGCTGTAGATGCTTATTAATTATAATTGTTTGAATGGCAATGTGTATGCTTAATTTTCAAAATGGCAAAAATTATGCACATTTACATAATGGTTCCCAGTCTACCTTGAAAACATGAAAAATTAGTTCCACTTTTTCCCAGTCAGGAAAAAAGTCAGAGGATTTGTGACTTATGTAGGGTTTAAAAGATAATGCTCCATTATCACACATCCTAACCAGGATTAAGTCCAATACCTATCACTTTCCTTTCCTAAACTTTGGGCCTGCAACGTAAAAGAAGCAATCAAACTTATGATAAATGTTAATCGTAAGTGTATTGCACAACATGTATCATAGAGATATGATTAATTTTGAATTAATTGTACAGTCAAACCTCGTTATAAAGATCCCTGATATAACGAGCTCTCGCTATAACAAGGTAATTTTCCTGGTCCCAATTCTTTGTATTTTTTGTATTTTGACCCTGATATAACAAGATTTCAATATAAAGAGGTGATTCCTCTGGTCCCAACGACCTTGTTATAACGAGGTTAGACTGTATTATTTTCTTTTATGTTACAAGACCCATATCTGTAGTTCAAAGCCTAGCCGAGGAACATTTACATTCCCCGAGATCCTTATCCTGCTAAGAACAAGACTTTGACCCAACCCATCTCCCCATTTCCTATTCATACCATCATCACATAATCAAGTCGAATGATGGCCCCTCGTAATTCCTCACCTTTTTGTCCGCATCCTTCTCAATCCATTACCCTCGGGCATTCACATCAAGTCTTGGGAATTGAGAGCCTAAAAGAATCGTCCGGAGACGAGCAAACACGTAAATGTCATTCTTATCCATCTTGCACGAAGATGGAAAGAGTTTACGCCCACATATCTTGCTCTAGAACCCTGCCACACTTGAGTAGCTGCAAAATACATGCTGAGCTTTTTAGCAGTCACATCCTTGACCAACCTATTGTTTTAGTCATAACATCTTTGTTTTGGAAAGTTCATTGTACTTTTATTTGATTTGGCATATGATGTAAATGTTCTTTTCTAGGAAGTGAAAACTAAGTTGATTGAATTTTAAAAGTTGTGTATGAAGAAAACAGGGCATTTCAACCCTTTAAGTACCACAAAGGTTTAATGCATGCATGTATCCAACCAAAGGAATGTTGAGAGACAAACCTTGCTCCTTTTAACCAAGTTAATAATCTTCAAGAAAGCCAGGTTATCAAGGGAATTTACTGTATTTTATAGACAGGAATAAAGCTATTCATAGCTAATTCCACCTACTTTTTATGCCTCACAAGTTCTGAAGATCCATTAATGCTTCTGAAATATACCATTTGATCTTTTTAATATGATTCAAAGTTGAACTATTCCTTTTGATAAAGTTTACATCATCTGGGTGATTTTTACATACTCTGATATTTAAAAGCAATTTGCCTTTTGTCCAATTATGATAGTTTAAGGTGGCAATTTTCATGAATTATAATATTGACAAAAAATGAATGAAAAATGCTTGAATTTTTTTTAATCTCAGCCTGTACTTTGTCTTTTACTTTTGTTTACAGGGATTGTGTGACTGGATTCCAGCCATCTTCAGAATTAAGTAAGTATGAAGACGCCATTCCCTCCAGATGATTCATTTGTTTACATGCATTAATAGATTTATGCATAGATACTCTATGTTTAAAATGTACAGGTTGAAAATGTTACTTCTTATTTGAATGGGTATTGCTTCAATAAGGCATTGAGACTTTTTGCAATTGTTTGGCCATCATTCACTTATTATGCAAACATTTTCCTCCTTAATTTGGGAGACTTTGTTAAATATTGAAGAACTTTTATCTAGCACTTATCACCTCTTCAACAGAAGTCCCTAATCACTCTACAATTGTAGCATTATTACAATGGCTTTAGCAGTGCAGCCAATAGGCCCATCAGTTGCCATATTGTTTTTTGGGTTTGATGTGAACACCAAAGTATACATCATTTTTTTGCAATGATTGACCCATTTCTCCATCATTTCACACTCTCCTCCTCTCATCTCAGGGATGCAGACATCAGGAGCAACTCGGGAACGGACGCGGTCCAATACCTCCAGTTCCAACGCTACCTGATCGTCCTGATGATGATCATCACATTCTTGAGTCTGGTCATCATCCTCCCAATCAACTTCAGTGGAAGCCAGGAGCTCGGAACAAACAACTTTGGCCGAACCACCATCACCAATATCCCCAACAAGTAGGTCAATGTTTAAAGTCAGCTCCTAACCTTATTTTAACTTTATCAACCATTATGATATGAGGCTTATTAACCAATCTATAAGTAGATGTCAACATGTCCACTGCCTTTGGTTCTCTCACTTTCAAATCACTTTCTATTTCAGTCAACTGAGGTAGTGGCTGTTCACAAATGAAATATATAGTTGCGATGCAAGAATAATCGGTTGTTCAAATTATTGGGGTGTTGCTACTAAGTTTATCAAGTTGATCAATTGCAATTGCAAACCATCGTTTCATTCACGTCTTGTCGAAAGCTTAGACCGCGTGCACAAATGAAAATGTGTGTACCAATTTGCAACTGATTTGCAGTTGATTTGCGATCAATTGTAACTTTGTAGCAACATCCCCGTATATACTTCTAGTAGTTCCAGTCAACGTACCCCTCATCACAGTTGGCTGAAATAGAAATCTGCTTTAATATTGAATAGGATAGTACCCTTTGTGCTATTTTGGGATGTATTTGCTGTCTTGCAATATACCTTTTAGCTACCATCACATTGTGAAAGGAGCTACAAAGTATTGTAGAATAAGAAGATTTGGTCACATTTCTGGTCATTTCTCATTACTATGATGTACGGATATTTGGTTTCTGAAGCTGAACTTCCAAATTACAAAGTTTGCTTTTCATTAACATCAACTTACAGTATCAAGTAAATGAAAAGTTCTTTTCAATAGGAGCCCCTTTACAATCCATTGATTAATAATGAACTCTATTTGTATCTTTTTATAAATCCACAGAGATAACAAGTTATGGGCTCATACAATCTTCTGCATGCTGTACTTCATGATAGTAATCCTCTTCATGCGACACTTCTCCATGCATCTACCCTTTCGGTCAGAAACAGATACAGTAAGTACAACTCTAACAATGATGTTTTACAGAGGAAGATTGATAAGATTTGATAACAAAAATTCAGTTTGATACCCAAACATTTGAAGTGCAATCCTTATACACACTATCTTTTGCTATACATATCTACACAGGACACACAAACTGAGGTTGCATACATTTGGTTTGTACTTGCATTTAAAACAATATGTCAAGCATTGACATTATAAACCATTGATTATTTTTAGGAGTACCGGTAGTAGTTTTGAGCACTTGGGATTCTGTGAAATCGCAATGTTCTGGTATGGGAGTAATAAACTGTGCTAAGGAATAATCTATACATAAGCAATGAATAGGCAGTGGATATCGGTAGACAGACCAAGTTTTTATGCCTCGGCCACCGTAAGATGGTGCCGGAGGCATTATGTTTTCGGGTTGTCCGTCTGTGCGTGCATCCGTCCGTCCGTGCGTCCATGCGTGCATGCGTGTGTCTGTGCGTGCGTGCGTGCGTCTGTCCGAATCTTGTTACCGCAATAAGTTTAAAACTGCTGGACGGATTTGGCCAAACTTGGGTCTAGTATGTATAAGCATGTGAGGATGAACTGATTAGATTTTGGGTTCAGTGCATCAAAGGTCAAAGGTCACAGGGCCAAAAAAATTGTAAAAAATCACCAAAAATAGCTTGTTACCACAATAAGTTCAGAACTGCAGTACATATTTTGATCAAACATGTCTCAAGTATGTATAAGCATGTCAGGATGAACTGATTAGATTTGGGGTTCAATGGGTCACAGGTCAAAGGCTACAGGGCAAAAAAACTTGTACGAAGTCAACCGCTATAGCTCATTATTGTTATAACTTATAACAGAAAAATTGAATCAATTTTTTTTCAAGCTTACAGTATGTATAAGCATGTGAGGAAGAACTGATGAAATTTTGGGTTTTGGGGGTCAAAGGTCGGAGTGCACAATGTTTGTAAAATGTTTTTGATTTCTGATGGAATGGAACAAGCCGTACATATATTTTTCTGATTGCGTGATGGCCGAGGCATAAATTTCGACCTTGTGCGGTCGAGAATTCATCTAGTTCTAGTAGTATAATTTACCTGTAGGACCAATTTCAACAACAGTATTTTCATTCCCACTTGTATTATATATTTAAACTTACCTTTTGTTCTTGCAGGTTTCCCGTACCCTACTAGTATCAGGTATACCCCTAGAGAGAACAGACCCAGCACTCATAAAACAACATTTCCAGTAAGTAGAACTTTCATTTTTGTTTTAATTCAGGTACAAAATGCATGTTATTTATTATTATTTATAAAGTACTGTAACCATTTGAATAGAACTTTTATGTCCTTTTTCAAAATACATTGAATTGAATATATGTCTACATTTTATCCACACATTTACTTTTTCACTCACTTTTTTTTCTTCAATATTGATTAATGAACAAAGCATGTTACTGTCAAATAGTATAACGTATAATGATTATAGGGTTAATGCAAATTGAATGTACTGGTATTATTTTAGTTCACAAACAATTTAAGTAATTAGACAAACTATTTCTAAAAACATGTAGTGCCTTTATTCTTCAGTGTAATATATCTTCCTTCTATGTTTATAATGTTTAGATTGTACATGTACATTGAATATGTGTTACTGTTTTTTTCTAACGACAGGGAAGCATATCCTGATGTAGTTGTGACAGATGTACAGTTTGCCTATGACATAGCCAGACTCAAGAGGCTTGACACACAGAGGTATGCATATACTGGTGAATTCAGTTATAATTGTACAATTAATAACTTTGTTGGGAGATTGCTGCTTTTGCAATAACAAAAATTGAAATCACTGAAATGTTTTTAGATCTCATCATCATTCAATGCACTCCACATTTGCCATAATCGCCTTTCTTCGACATGCGAGCATATTTTCTGTAGGTTTTTTATTTCAATACGCGTCTGGTAGTACAATGCTATCTTTCCACTGTATAATTACACACTATCCACAATACTTTGCAAAAAGGTTAGGGATGACTATAAAATGTGCATATAAATATTTTACATGTACAAGGTTTTATCTTTCTGAAAATATGCCAGATGCAACTCTATTTCATGTTTTCAAATACGATGTTATAAATTTCACACATGAGTGATTTCAGCCGATGCATGACATCCCTCGCTCCACTAAAGAATCTGAAAAGCAAGTCCCTATTAAAGTGAAACAATTAAAAAGTGATCCCTAAATTTTAGTAGTGTTATATCATCTCTTATCATCATTTGATCAGAAGAATCTACGTAAATGATAATAATATCCCTGCTTTTGCGCTGTACTTACAAAGAACACAAGCTTTTTAAGCAATAAAATCATGCCAGGTCCTCGTCTATTTCTCCTGAGTTCAGTGCAGCAATATGTGTGTGTGAATTTTATGCTTATGGAAATAAAGGCTGTGGGTTAAACCTTTCTATTTGACTCTCCTACACTCTCACCTTGTACAACTTGCTGATGCTAAACTATTTCACCAACGAATTGGGCCAACCTTAGTCATATTTTATTTCCCGTAATGCACCTGATATCGCAGGAAAAGTGTCAACTATTGATTGCTTTCTTGCTCGTATTACATTCTGTTCTGAAAGTGACTAGATAGTTTGGGGTAATCTTGCTTATGTTCAAAGTTTTATATATAATTTGATTTCAAAACATTTTCTGTAAAGTCAGAGAGTTTATTTTATTTTCTGGAATTACTTGAGGGGTCCAGTTTCATGAAAGTAAACCATGAATGCTATACAATGCTGTACATGATACAATATTGTACAACAGAGTTCACACAAAAGTTTTAAGCACAAAAATGCCCATTGCTCTTAAGAAAGATTCAGAATTTAGGGTACAGTCAAACCTGTCTAAAGTGATCATCGAAAGGAAACAGAAAAAGTGAGCATGGTAGACAGGTGATCTTTAACACTCATTTTCATCTTGGTGTATATTGTTGGGCATTATAGACAGGTTGGATTTTATATGTGCAGATAAATAGAGAATGGCTGTATTTTGGATTTATGTTCAGTGTATATGACAGAAACAGGAAATATATCTCAAGCCCAAATTATTGGATGCTAAAATATTCAATTTTTGTTTAACTTTGTGCTCTGTCTGGCATAGAAAATTGCAATTAAGCAAATCGACATAATTACGTGTATTTGTTTTCAGGCATCAATTCCCAATTTTATTCTAGATAGTCCTGAAAATTCATTCCTCTGAACTCATTGCATTTAATTTATACTATCAACATTCTTTGGATCGTGTGTAGACGTGATGCTCACCTGAACAGACTGCATTGTGAGAGGATCTACCAGAGAACAACGCAGCGCCCAACTCTCAGACCTGGTACTTGTGGACAGTTAGGATGTTGGAAGTTTGCATGTGGAGGACCAAGGGTATGTACAAGCGATGATAATGGTGACTACTTGTTTACTGCACAGTTTCACCTAATTGGTGCTCATGGTGCTGAAAGTTAATCACTCATTTTTAACCGGCTTTATCTGGCAGCCACTAAGATGCCTCACATTATAAGGAATAAATTCCTGTCATCCCCATTCACCTCACCTCGTTTGAGTGCAGCACGGTGTGGATTGATTTCTTGCTGAAGGAAATCAATGCAATGGGTGAGATTCAAACCTATGACCCTCTGGTTGAATGGTGAGGTCAGAACCACTCCATTACAGTGCTTTCACAAATTGTGATACAATTGCATTTCATAAAGTTATTTGAGAAAGAATTAGTTTCTAAAGAATGAGAAAGAATTAGTTTCTAAAAACAAACTTAAAGTAATTTTTGTAGATTCTTGTATGGTGAAGGTTACATAATGGGTGACGTACGGTATGCGGTGTTGGTGTTCGTGTTGAGCGAGCAGATCGGCCTGTGAACCGAGCTCCAACACCGGTGGTCGGTTCACAGAAGCGATACGATCGCCATATCGATCGCTCAACACCAGCCTCAGTGTCACGTGAAATCACACGCGCTCGCACAAAGCCTCGCGAAACGCTCGACGATAGAATAATTTTCGGCCCGAAATTCTCAAATTAATCTATTTTCAGTTATACAAATTGTGTAATCTTTTTTAAAATCCAGAAGGAAAAATATTGCCTTCCAAAATAAAATACGTGGTTTTAAATTTTATATGCAAGTTTCACTGTAAAATTAAATTAATCACTGACATGTCACGAGTTGTCGTAGCGAACCTGCTACTGTTCTGCGAGTCAAAAACAAATGCATGATTTCAACACCAACACCAACACCGAACGTGAAGTCACAATTTTCCCAATTCCAAGGGGTTGGTGTTGAAGAATGGGGAAATTGCACGTAAATGGTCAACACCGACCGCGATCCTTGGTTCAGCAGACGACATTCAACACCAGCAATCAACACGAACGACCGGAAATACGTCAGAATCTTGCGAGGTCAACCCCAACACCGACATTCTTCAAGTTTGGTGTTGAGGCTGGTGTTGGTGTTGCTGCAACACCAACACCAGCGTTCAACACCGTATTTGAAGCCACCCAATGTTTTACAATTCTTAAGGTACCAAAATAATAGGAAATTATGGTTTGGGAATAGGAAAATGTGTAACACGGCCATACAACTCAGCAACTCAACACAACACACTCTTCTCTTACTATCTTTTTATGATGTATACATATAGGTTGATGCGATTGAGTACTACAGCAATGAAGAAGAAGCATTGACAGTGACTGTAGCTGAAGAGAAGAAAATAGCTCTGAAGAATAACCTTGGAATGGCCTTTGTATCAGTCCACAGTGAGACTATGGCTACAAAGTGAGTTTCTTGCATTTTCTTTCATCTTTTTGCTTCTTTCTCACTGCAAAATTTGAAGAAGCAGAATGTTAATTCCTTTCTCTTGCCATTAGAAATTTGGTTGTGTCCGTAATCGTAAGAGTGTTGCACATTGATCTTTTCTTCTAACGCACTCATGCAAAGTTAAACATAAAAATCAGTGACTAGAATATTCATTTTATAGATCATGAAAATTTCTATCTTGATGTTCTTTTTGTTAATGGGCTACCTAGATTTTTAAACTATTCATTTTATGAAAACATGTCATTTATGTACCGTGAATATCTACTCTAGGAGTGCTCTTGGCTCTTGTGTATTATCATTACCCTGGGTTTAACCCGGCATACACCAGCGCACATGGCATTTCAAGGAATAAATAATCATGCCAGGTACCCATTCACCTCACCTGGGTTAAGTGCAGCACTGTGTGGAAAAGTTTCTTGCTGAAGGAAGTTCACACCCTGAATGGGATTCAAATGTACGACCCATGCATTGGTTGACAGGCAAAGATCAGAACCACTACAACATAATGCTTGTGATCATGAGAAATACTTTGATCACTTACAAACCATTTCCTCCTTTTTCTTTCAATACCGATAGGATTGTAACAGACTATGCAACCCTGAAGACAGGCCCCCCTACTGTGTCCAGTGTTAGCAGACAGCTTCATTCCACAGTATGGGAAGTGGATTTCGCTCCCAAGCCTGATGATATTATCTGGTGAGAATTCAACTTTAAACATTCATATTTCACAAAATAATCCCACATGTATTGATATAAGGTGTATTCCCACAAGATAACATAAAGTTTGGTGCAAAGTAGCTGTCGACCAATCAATATAAGGATATAAGTAGCTTGCGAGACTAATTGGGAAACCCTGAAGACAGGCCCCCCTACTGTGTCCAGTGTAAGCAGACAGCTATATTCCAAAGTATGGGAAGTGGACTTTGCTCCTAAGCCTGATGATATTATCTGGTGAGTATTCAACTTTAATCATCATTCATATTTCACAAAATAATCCCACATAAGTCAGATTAGCGTTTATCCAATCACTATGTATTAAGGATATAAGAAACTGGCAGACTAACTAGGCAAACCGAAAGCTATAGCAGACAGCTTCATTCCACTGTATGAGAAGTGGATTTCGCTCCCAAGCCTGATGATATTATCTGGTGAGTATTCAACTTTAAACATTCATATTTCACAAAATAATCCCACATGTATCAATATAAGGTGTATTCCCACAAGATAACATAAAGTTTGGTGCAAAGTAGCTTTCGACCAATCAATATAAGGATATAGGTAGCTTGCGAGGCTAATCGGGAAACCCTGAAGATAGGACACTCTACTGTGTCCAGCGTTAGCAGACAGCTATATTCCAAAGTATGAGAAGTGGATTTTGCTCCCAAGCCTGATGATGTTATCTGGTAAGAAAACAACTTTAATCATCAATTTTTCACAAAATAATCTTGCATGGGTAGCTCTCATCCCACAAATATTAAGAGATAACTAGCTTTTAAGACCAACTTTCGACCAATCAATATGAGAATATAAATAGCTTGCAAGACTAGTTAGATAACCCTGATGACAGGACCTCTCACCATTTCCCAGTGCAAAAAGACAGCTTCATTCCATAGTATGGGAAGTAGACTTTGTGCCCAAACTGGATGATGTTATCTTGTGGGAATATATCTTATATGTCCCATTTAGAACATCTGGTGGTGAAGATATGTAAATACCCAGAGATTCTAGTCTGATGTTCCCCAGATACAGGACAAAGTAAGGAAGTAAAGCAAAACACTGACTAATCTCTGGCAAATTGTGTGTGACTTGACTTCCACTTGCCGGTTTCTTGTAAAAAAAATCTCCCCACTGTTGCAGAAAAACATATATTCTGTTAAGGCTCTCTAGATGTTTAATAGAGAAAGTAAGGAGAAACTTTTAAGGAAAATTTACCAAGAAAATATTGAGGATTTTCTATAATGATGGGTTAGAGAAAAAAAATTTGTTTTTTGCTATTTCTCACATGAGCACACATTCAATTTAGCTGGCTTTCTGTTCACATTCCAGTATGTTTATTGCTTTGGAATGTCTATTAGTTTCAGAACAATACAATTGTTATTATCCAGAGGATGAACAGTAGCATAACAAATCACTATATATTACAGTCTGATATGACAAGAAAAAACCTCTGTTGTTTCAACAGTACCGATCATCACCATTGTTTCATATTGCATATTTTCAAAAGTACAGACTGTGAATGAATGAAAATGCTTGTTCCAATTTGCAACTGAGTTGCGATCAATTGCAGCTTTGTAACAATACCCCCTAAAAGTCTGGATGTAGTATCAGTGTACTTTTCACTAAATAGTCATGTGTTTACATATTCAATACGTTAGATAGATCTTCAATGGATGTGTGCATCCAAGTTGAATATATTATCCTTTGTTCTTCTTACACAGGGAAAATATTTCCATCAGTCCTTATGTATGGTGGCTTAGTGTTATCCTGATCAACATAGGTATGTGATGTAGGCAATGTTTACTGGGCATTATTGGCTGATGATATAAGGGAAAAAAATTAACTTGCCGTGTTCATAATCTTGATATGGAGATAAGATATAAGACAATTTTTGGAAATTTATATTATATTGTTTATATGAGTAGCATAAAAAGTGAAAGCAACATTCCTTCATGTTATATTCATTTATATTACTTGATTTTTGTATAAATCAGTGATATGCCTGCTTTGCTAGATTGTTTACATCTATGAAATTGATTGAAAGTTCTAAATAATAGTAATTAAGGCAGGTATTTCTCTCATATGTACTTTGGTCTATGTGTCATACTTTAATATGAATAAATATCAAAACCCAGAATCGTGCCTTTACATTATATCCATAAATACATTTTCCAACTTGGTAGTATTTTGATGGTCACATATATTGATAATGTTTTTATGCCTCTGCCACCGTAAGGTGGTGCCGGAGGCATTATGTTTTTGGGTTGTCCGTCTGTCCGTCCGTTCGTCCGTCCGGACCTTGTTACCGCGATAAGTTCAGAACCGCTGGACGGATTTTGACCAAACTTGGATCAAGTATGTATAACCATGTGAGGATGAACTGATTAGATTTTGGGTTCAGTGGGTCAAAGGTCAAAGGTCACAGGGCCAAA
>BQKZ01000003.1:289466-310191 GCA_036244855.1 Temnopleurus reevesii
AAGAACTTATGAGATTTTGGGTTCGTGGGGTCAAAGGTGGCAGTGCCCAAAATTTGTAAAATGTTTTTGATTTCTGATGGCATGGAACAAGCCGTACATATCTTTCTGATTGCGTGATGGCGGAGGCATAAATTTTGACCGTGCGCGGTCGAGGATTCATCTAGTTTTGTCAATTTTGCAGCATTATTTGTGCTACTGTTCTTCTTGACGACCCCATCTGTGATCATGACCACTCTGGATAGTACAAACTACAAGGATGCTCTCGCTGAGGCAAAGGTCAGTATTTATCCAATAAAATCTCATTCAACTGAATATATTATTCTATCATGTTTCTACATTAGGCCAGTTGTTGTGTTAAAATTTTATGCATAAAGGCTGTTCTTTGCAATTTGAAAGTTTTCCCAAAACATGCATCAATGTGAACCACTTATAAAATTGTATTTCTAATTTGTTTCATGAGGTCGGTATGGTGAATAGTTTGAAAAGTATATAGAATGGACTTGGGACAGATTTATACATCAGTTTTGTAAATCAGATAAGCTATATGTTTGAGTCTACAGCCCCCACCCTTTTCAGATATTATCAGTAAGCCTAGTGGGGATATAAATGGTTACCCCCTTACCCACACTTTTCAAATCATTCTGTGGCCCCTGATACAGAGGTTTGATTTCACATTTAAGAAGTGATGATCTGTATTAAAAAAAACCCAAATATTAATTTGTGATTTAATGAGAATCACCGGTCAATGACCAGTTTGTAACCTACATTAACCCCAATATGTAATATACACCTGTTATTGTAAGTTTCTGAATGTGACATTCCCTCTTTGTAGATTGCAGGATGAAATAAACATCCATGGAATGAATTAAACAATAAAAAGAATTTTGCAATTTACAAGGAATGTGAAATTAGCACCATTGGCCTGGTATTCCAGGGAGGTGTTTCACCAAGATAAGAAAGACTTTACGCACGACTTTAGGTTCAACTGGTACCCCTTCTTGTGCGTAATAATTCATAATAGTGCGCGCATTCAGCGCAAGAATTGATACCAGTCGAACGTAAAGTTGTGCCTTGCTCTGGGAAGAAATCTTAAAATTAATTATAAACATGTAGGAATGTGCAAATTTGATTAAAGTATTTTCAGAAAGACTGTTATGGTAACAATTGCTCTGCATAGAATATTCTGCGGACAGCAAGAGAGCCTTAACAGTCAGAAATAGTACCTTTATTTTAANCCTTAACAGTCAGAAATAGTACCTTTATTTTAAAAGATTTTTTCAGTTTGTATGTGAAACCTATTCATTGTCAAGCCCTACATCCTTCAACTTGTAGCAAATTTTGATTGACCATGCTGTATCAAATTGATGACACAAGGGAACAACTCAATAGATTTTGTCAAATACACCAAAATTTAACTTGTTTTTCTCCCTGTACAGTCCCCATTCCTCTCCCAATTCTTGCCCACCTTGCTGCTTTGGACGTTTGCTGCCCTCTTGCCGTTACTGGTGGTCTACTCCAGCTATTACTTTGAGTTTCATTGGACTCGCACCAAACTCAATCATACCATCATGAGGAAAACATTCATCTTTCTCCTTCTTATGATCCTTATACTGCCCTCTCTTGGTCTTGCCAGGTAAATTATTTCGCATAATACATATCCTCTGCAATAATTGCTTTCGGGCGATCAAGCCTGAGCCGAAATACCCCAATGACTGGCGTAAATAATCTCATAAGATTGGAAAGCGCCATCTTTAATCAAAACCAACCAACCATGGCGTAAATAATCTCATTAGATTGGAAAGCGCCATCTTTAATCAAAACCAACCAACCAACCAACTTTTGTATTTACATTAGCTGGCTTGTTAGTTACTGGTGGTTTTCTCAAGCTCTTATTTTGAGTTCCAAAGTATAATTGAGGGAAGCATTAATCTTATACTCCTATTGATCCTAATACTGCCCTCTTCTGGTCTTGTTGAATCCTTGTTCACACTTTCTTATAATTTGTAATGAAACAAAACAATGGGGCACTATGTTAGGTACTTTATTATAAATATGTTACATTTATATGCCAAATCCATTGGTTACAGCACAGACAGGCAATTTACCAATGCCACCCCCTCGTATTTTTTTTTTCGGGGGGGGGGGGGGGGGAGGGGGATGTCCCCAGCATTATTTTAAAAAGCAGTGATGACTGCACCCATATTACTTTCGCCTTCAACTCAAATATGCTGCTGCTTCTTAGAGCAGACTAAGGGGGTGTTGCTCAAAAGTTGCAATCGATTGCAAGATGCAGTTGATCAGAACGTGCCAATCAAAATAATTGTTTCATGCAGGTTTTGTTAAATGCGCATACTGTGCGCAAAATAAAATGCGCGTAATAATGTGCAAAGCTGCAGTTGATTTTGAAAAACTCTTCCGAAGGGTGTGTTGCTACAAACTTGCAATCAATTACAAATCAACTGCAAATCAGTTGTAAATTGATATGTGAATTTTCATTCCCACATGTTCCGCACATTTTACAAAATGTGCGTGAAAATGTGATATTGATTGGCACTTGCTAATCAACTGCAGCTTGCAATTGATCGCAAGTTTGTAGCAACACCCATTTATAGCCATCATAAGCAAAATGTTCAGTTCCACCATACTGACTTTTTCAATAATGCCCTTGTGTCTGTTCACAGTTTTCAACAAGTCCTCTGGTGTTAATTGTTTTTTCTTGACATTTGTTAGATATAATGAACGTATAATTATAGGGATACAAAATGAATTTTCTTTTCATCCCATGTTACTGATTTCATCAACTTGTTTAGTATGAGAATCAAATTTTGAAACCTAATTGCTTCAAACAGACTTATTTATATTTATCAGAACAGTGCTCTATAAAGTAACACAGTTATTTTCATTGTGAAATTGCTAGAGCTTGCTTGCCTATGCCTTTGTTGTTTAGATAAACTCCTGCATTGTCCATAATGAATTCTTTATGCTCAAAACTACAAGTATTTCATAAGAACAGCAAACAAAGTTTCTGTGTAGTCATACAATGTTTTTTCTTTTGCTTTTTCAGTGCCCAGGCGTTATTTGAATACAGCCTTAAAAGTGTATCAGAAATCAAGATGAGATGGGGGTAAGTTGCAAAACATATTTAGCACAGCCAGAACTAAATTATTTCACTTTTGGGTTATTTTCTGACATCTTTTCAGGACAAATGAATATCTTTCCACTTAAAATAGTTTTTTTCCAACCTGTTTAAAAAAAAGCTTATTTTTTCCCATAAAGTTACTTCTATGATTTTTTAAAAACAGTGTGGTTTTTTTTAGGGGGTGGACATTTCTGTTGATATCATATTTTTGGTGGCATGTAACTTGAAAGCAGAGATGTATGTAATGTTTGAAATTTAATAATAATAAATAATGGTGGCTACTTGTATAGCGCACAGGTCCACCTTATCTGTGCTCATGGCGCTGAAAGCTTTACACTCATTATTACCCGGCTCTAGCTGGCAACCATTACGGCGCTCCGCAGTACAAGGAATTTCTTCCTGCCGTCCCCATTTACCTCACCTGGGTCGAGTGCAGCACAATGTGGATGAATTTCTTGCTGAAGGAAACTGACGTCATAGGTGGGATTCGAACCTACGACCCTCTGGTTGAAAGGCGAGAGTCAGAACCACTACACCACGGCGCCTCCACATGAGTAATGAGTGACTGATGCCTTTAACTTAGCTCCTAGACAGATAAAATTATTATTGAAAGACCGCATAGCACAATTTGCAAATGTGTGGGGGTTTGTACTAATTTGTTAAATACAAGTAGTGTTCAGGGTTGTTCAATAACTTTTTATAGATTTTGCTTAAGGAAATTGCAGGGATGGTGGTTATGGGAATTCTAGGATGAAAAATGTGCTTGTGTTCTGGGCCCTCTTTATATTTGTGTGTTTTCAGTCATATGTGAAGTACAAGAAAGTTTGCATAATGATCTCACATTAATTTATCATTCTACTATCCATTTAGATGCATATTTCTCCCAGAGAATGGAGCATTCTTTGTAAACTTCATCATCACTTCAGCCTTCATTGGCACAGCCCTCGAACTTATCCGCTTTCCAGAGCTCTTCTACTATGGCATCAAAATGCTGTGGACACGGTCCGAGGCAGAGAAAATCACAAAACGAAGTGTAAGTCAGTTAAACAAAGCATTTAGGCAAAATGACCTATTTATGTTCAGCCCTTGAACTTAGCCATCTCCAGAACTCTTCTATTATGGCATCAACATGCTGTGAACATAGTTGTATTTTTTTCTTTGATCAGAGGAAAACATGATTGATTTTCTATCAGTACAAATAACATGCCATTAAAAAAATGGCTAAATTTTTGGGTGATATGTTTCAGATTTATCCTTTTCATTAAGTACTAGACTGAATTTCAAGAAGTATGCAGTGACACTTTGTAAGATTCTGCATAATTTTACTACAATATTTTTTTGGAAAGGGTTAAATTAACCCATTGTCCATGGAAAACATGGTTTAAAAAAGGATGATAGACCTAGAGTTAACTTTCTGCATTTTAAATCAAAGCGGATAATGATTATATTCCTATTTTATGATTCTGTCCTCTGGCACTCTAGTATTATAGATATATTTATGATTACTGCAGTTAAAAGCTATGATTTTGAGGCCATGAATGTTATGTTTAAAGCAATTAAAATGTTTTTTTCATTATGATGTATAAAAGAAAATAACAAAGTATATGAAATATTTAACGTTTGGTAACCATCTTTGTTTTCTTCACAGAGAGTTGCATATGAGTTCCAATATGGCGTCCAGTATGCTTGGATCCTCACAACTTTCACTGTTATCCTAGTGTACAGTATAACATGTCCACTTATTGCTCCATTTGGTAGGTTCACACTTAGCACTCGTTTAATTAACCCATTGATTACTGGAACCAGGTAGTCCCTTCACAAAACCAATGAGAATTACCTAATTCAGTAGTCAACTGGGTAAATGTTTTGAGTTTGTCCAAGGTTCATGGTTCCTTTGCCTCTCTTGCTTGTTTGTTTTATCTCTACTATCATTTTATCAATTTACAGATTGTGTAGTGTTGGAACATTATTCTTGCTTTTTTTTACTTTTTTGTTTAGTTTGTTTACTTTTATTCATTTTTTCTTTCCTTCAATTAATTATTAATGATGTTAACATTTTAATAGACTCCAGGAAAACTTTTCATATAAACTTATGTATATATTTCATTTGAGGCTTGTGCATATATTACCAAAGACTTATTCCTCCTGTTGGATATATTTGATTTCTTTCAAGATGAGAATTGTATTTTTAAGAATACCACCTAATTTATACCATCTTATTCATTTTACAATCTGTTAGTAATGGATTTTATATCATTGTTTTACATATTTACAAAAAATATGGTAAATACAATTCATTAAATTATTGCGTCAATGTATGGTTTCCGCTTGGTAAGTAAAAAAGAAAAAAAAATAAGTGTGATCAATTTTTTGCAAAAAAAAATCATGTTGAGATATATTAGGAGGCAATAAACTTAGGTAGATTTGACAGACAAGATGTTAGAATTCATTAAATTAGAAAATCCATATTGTTTATCATTGCAAGGTCCATCTTCTTTCTTCCTTCCCCTAGGTTTGATTTACTTTGTGTTGAAGCATCTAGTGGATCGATATAACATCTATTTTGCCTACATTCCATCACGCATACATCAAGGCATTCACCAGAGTGCTATCAACTTTGTAGTCATTGCTGGAATGCTCCTCCAGCTCTCTGTGCTCTTCTTTTCTGTGCTTAGACTCGGTGAGTATTTATTGATTGATCGATTGATTGACTGACTTATTTATTGATTACATTTCTGAATGCATACACCAAGGCATTCACCAGAGTGCTATCAACTTTGTAGTCATTGCTGGAATGCTCCTCCAGCTCTCTGTGCTCTTCTTTTCAGTGCTTAGACTTGGTGAGTATTTATTGATTGATTGACTGACTTATTTATTGATTGCATTTCTGAATGCATACACCAAGGCATTCATGAGAGTGCTTAGACTTGGTGAGTATCGATTGATTGATTGATTGATTTACTGACTTATTTGGTCACATTTTTTTACCCAAAAAAAACACATCTAAGCAAGCCTTTTGATTGAACGCTCTGTATTGTGATATATTGGTTTTGGATAAACAGAGGTGATGATTCAATTTAGATATGTTAACTTGAATCAACAGTATTAAGTCTTCAAGCCAGAACCGTTATTCTTCTCATGTTAAAATATTTGTGAGATTAATGACGTGATAAGTAATATTTTGTTATTTGATACTTTGTTATCTTAAATATGATAACATACTGCCAAGATCAAGCTTTGCCTGGTAGGAAAATTTTGTCATGTAAAGGAATAAAATATATGTGACAGCAGGATCACTCAAGCTCTCCCTATTTGAATGTCTTGTGATGAAATCTATCTTTACCAAGATAATGTAAAATCTTAATTGTGTAATGCTGATCATGCTCTCACTCTAATTATAAAAAGAAATGAAACCTCTTCAAATATCAAATTTCCCTATCTCCCTTCCTTTTTTGTGACTTAATACAATAAGGTACACTATGTAAACAAAACCTACTGCATCCCCCTATGTTTGGCAACATGTAGAAACATGTGATCAACAAGGATCTGTGTAAATCCAATATCTAAGCTTTGAATCTGCCTGAAGTGCAATAATAAATAGGAATATCAATATCCTGAAATCTAATAGGGACCTTTATGGTGTTTCACCAAGTCGTTCGTAAAGTTATGCACACCTTTACGTTCGACTGGTATCAATTCTTGCGTTGAATGCGCGCACTATTATAAATTATTACGCACAAGAAGGGGTACCAGTCGAACGTAAAGTCGTGCGTAAAGTCTTTCTTATCTTGGTGAAACACCACCCAGGCTTCTTATAATTCTGTAGTGACATAAATCGTGTTTGCAGTTTTACTTTCCCACATCCAATATCTGTAGTATTTACTGTACCATATCTTTTCCAGGCGGGTAATATGATGTGTCATATTTTAATTACTTAGAGACTAATGTATTCCATGCTCTTATTCAAAATCCTTGATAAAATGAGATTTGAGCAAACACTCTAGGCCCCTCCAGAGTATCAATAATCTTCAGTGAGATGATATAATATGCGCCATGTAAACACCCAAATGCACATGTCTATGTTTGACTGAATAAACCTGTGCAAAGAAAGGATTACAAGAGATCATTTTCTTTGGCGTAGATTATATGATTTGATTTATGAATGCACAAAGTCTTCTTGATCTGAATTATAATGCTAAATGCAACAGTTTTCATCAAATAATATTCTGATGTTGTGCAAACTTGGGATCTTCTCATGTTTAATTTAGGGAGATGAAAATGGAAAACAAAATCTTTACTCATAAAATTTATTACAAATACAATCTAAGCTTTTACCCTATATTTCGTCCAGTCTTGTGAATAATCTTCCATATATCTGGACATAAGATTTTGCATGATAAATTATATTTTGATTAAATAAATTTGTCAAACCTCAAAAATTAAAGCTAATGTTTAACTTCCTCAATTTCGTTTTGAAAAAGTAAAACCAAATCAAATATCAGAGCAACATTTATGGATGTTGAAAATTGGTGTGCAAAATTTCCATCTAAATCCAGGTGAAACACAAGTATGGATTAGCGAGGATTTCATGTGTAATTATGAGATGTCCCAGCACACTTCCCTTCATGTATCTAGATGTAATATAGGATCTATCTTTAGACAAAAAGTACTCTAATCTAGAAATGTCCATCAGTGTATTCATACCCCTTTCCCTGAGGCACTGAAGTCAATATTTGGCAGACGTAAGTGAAACCACAATAAAGAATGGACTGGAAAAGAAAAGGATGTACACTTTCGGTAATAACTCAAAGTGTGCTTTGTCTGCAGTCTGTTGTAACCCAACACGGCTTGGCATACGGATGTGGTCTTGCTGGTACATGTAGACAGAACATCCTCTTTTGCACCAGTTTTGAAGAGAAAATGCATTTAAGCATACAATTTACCATATTTGTATATTCTGGTTTTAAGTTTTGCCAAAATGATCCCATCACATATTATATCATTTGATTTGAATATATGAGAAATCTGTCAAAGATTGAATAAAATGGATTCTCAGTGTTTGAGTTAAGTTTAACACTTTTCTATTAGGAAAAAAACAAAAAAAAAACAATAATGAATAAAATACTTCAATAATCTAAACAAGGGCCCATGACTTCTGACATTAAAATATTACCATTTGATGATGTATTCATTATTCGATAGGAGGTCCATATACAACTGTATGAGTTTTAATATAAAGTGAAGATACATATGAATAAAAGACTCCAAACTTAAATTACAATAATGAAGTTTCATTACCAGGGGAAATAACAAGTTTGATAAAGTTTGAAAGTGACATCAAACAAATTAATTTGTGACAGTTTCAATATCTAGGGCAACTCACTGTGATTGCCAAATTGGGACTAACATCAATTTGCAAAAGTCTGAGGAAAGTGTTAAGATACAGAAACTGTCACAGCTGAGTTTTTTTTTGTTTTTTTTCATGTTTGATTTGAGAACTTAATCAATCAAGTTTATCTTTTGGGGGGAGTATTGCTCATATGTTGGTGATTGAGGATATAATGGTTTTCTTCATTAAGAATTATAGAATGATATTGGGCTAATTTTGTTATTAATTTTTCATTTGTTATGAATAGGTTCTGTGGATCCTCGCTCTATTCTACTCTTTGTATTCCTGGTCCTAACCATTGGTCTATACATCGCTAAAGTTTGTTTCAATATCTGGATGGGCTACGTGCCTCCAGCGTACGATGAGTTCAGCAATGAAGAAGATGAACCTGTGAGGGAGAAAGAAGTAGAACACAAGGTGAGACAAATTAATGTTTTTTTCTGTTTGCATGTTTGTCCATTTATCTGTTTGTATCGCTAAAGTTTGTTTCAATATCTGGATGGGCTATGTACCCCTAGCCAATGAGGAGTTAAGCTACAAAGAAAATGATCTTGTGAGGGAGAAAAAAAGTAGAACACAAGATGAGACAAGTATTTCTTTGTCATTTTGTCTGTTTGCCTGTTTGTTTGATTTATATCATCAAAGTTTGTATCAATATGTCGATGGTCTATGTTCTTCTAGCCTGAAATGAGTTCAGCAATGAAGAAGATGATTGAGGGAAAAAAGGAGTGGAACACAGAATGATACAAGGACATTTTTTTTTGGTTTTTCTATTTTCCTGTACATGTATGTTTGTTTGATCGTCTTTCATTCTGTAATTTGTTATAAGTATCACAATATGATATGCTTCATTTTCGTGTTTTGATTTTCACTTCCAGTGAAAGATTGATTTAATAGGGCTACTTTCAAATAAGACTTTTATTTGCACCATGTGATGTTTAGGAACAACTTTCTGGAATTTAGTCCTGAAAAGTATTTAATTAACACCCCAAGGTGAACATAGCATGAGCTGTGATAGAACCTCTTGTGAAGTGAATAAGAGAACACCGCTAGTTTCTGCACATCATGCAAGGTTCTTAATTTCTTCATTACCATACCTGTTTTGTCTGTCTCTGTTTGTCTTGTTTATGATCTGTGATTTTTTTTTTCTATGTATTTTGTAATATTGTTCAAATTCTTGATGACTCATTCACCCAACGATTTGATACATGCAGAAATAAGTAACCTTAATCTTAAAACTCATTATTTTATTTTGGATCCCATATTCCTTGTAGCCTGCCAGTGTGATATTATCAAAGAAAGTACAATCTCATTTCCACAAGATTATCTGTGAGAAAGAGGTTTTTATTGCATGGGAAACTCCAAATTGACATACAAAAATTGTTATTTTGTGTGTCCTTTGCCAGAATATTGTTATTTTTTCCATTACTTCTTTATTAATTTGTTGACTTTCAAATGTATCTATTTGAAAGCAGTACCTTCATCCATCATTCTCGTTTGGTAATGATGACGACTTAGCTCATCTTGATAAGGTAGGGTTCAGAAATGAACTATTGTTATCGGTTGGAGTGGTTGGATGTTGTAACTAACATGGTTGGTTCGTCAGGTTTGAAAATAAGTAAATAACATTTAGCTTCTCACACAGATATACTGGTCTTTATGCTCTTACTGAAAACTCCAACACTGTTTTATTAACTCTATTGTTTGTGTAAACTGTTTTCTCTCCACAAATATTTACCTCAATTTTTATCAAAGGATACAAACTGTTTCATTATATTCAGAGCCCTTTCTTCTTGGAAGTTTGTCTCGAGTGTTTGAAGAACATTAACCTTGCTCATAATGAGTCAGAGGGAGGTCTTCAAAATTATCAAGCAGCAAATTTTCATGGCAGAAAAATATTAAAGAAATAAAATTGAAGNTGTTATATTATAATTATCATATGAAATTTTCAAACTCTCCTGTGACTCAAGTAATTTTACCCAATAAACTTCTGTAAATGCATTTCAGGATATAGCATGACATTTGACTTTAAAACAAGCTATCCATCGTCAATATTTTATTTCATTTTAGCCTCCAATCTATCAGACAGTTTCCAAATACATAATTCACATCATCCCTTACGCATTGCCCTTTTGGGTAAATCCTACATTGCATAAATATCTCATTGGCACCCTGAATTTGGATCATGTTGATATGTATAGAATCATATCCTGCCCTCTGAAGAGTCATGGATCACTTGTCTGGCTCTCGCTGATGAGGAACGACGAGAATAAAGTTCCCTCCAGGCAGGCAGCCAAGGAGGGTGGTCCCCTGGGGTGGGGGTACCCCTCTTAAGAATGGCTATCCATGGCACTTTAGCTGTTCAGTCATAGTGACTGAGGTTCGGGGGTGTATGAAGAATATTCAGCGAGTGCCTTTAAAGGTTAAAGGGAATTCTGGACTGCATAACATAAAAACAACTAAATATATAATGTGATTTAGGGAGGGGTTCTGATTTCTTTGGGATCATTCCTGGGGTGTTGGGTTACCCCTATTAAGAATGGCTATCAATAGCACTTTTGGCCATAGTGACTGAGGTTCAGGGAGGTTATGAAGTATGGTCAGTACTTGTTCAGTTCAGTTCTTTACTGCATTACTTAAAAAAAGATATGTACTGTAATTGAAGGAGTGATTCTGATTTCCTTGGGGTCGCCTCCCCTGTTGGGTACCCCTTTCAAGAATGGCTATCCATGGCACTTTAGCTGTTCAGTCATATTGACTGAGGTTCAGGGGTGTATGAAGAATATTCAGCGATTACCTTTAATTAAAGATTAGTTGGAATTCTGGACTGCATAACATAAAAACAACTAAATATAGACTGTGATTGAGGGAGAAGTTAAGCNACATGCAGAAATAAGTAACCTTAATCTTAAAACTCATTATTTTATTTTGGATCCCATATTCCTTGTAGCCTGCCAGTGTGATATTATCAAAGAAAGTACAATCTCATTTCCACAAGATTATCTGTGAGAAAGAGGTTTTTATTGCATGGGAAACTCCAAATTGACATACAAAAATTGTTATTTTGTGTGTCCTTTGCCAGAATATTGTTATTTTTTCCATTACTTCTTTATTAATTTGTTGACTTTCAAATGTATCTATTTGAAAGCAGTACCTTCATCCATCATTCTCGTTTGGTAATGATGACGACTTAGCTCATCTTGATAAGGTAGGGTTCAGAAATGAACTATTGTTATCGGTTGGAGTGGTTGGATGTTGTAACTAACATGGTTGGTTCGTCAGGTTTGAAAATAAGTAAATAACATTTAGCTTCTAACACAGATATACTGGTCTTTATGCTCTTACTGAAAACTCCAACACTGTTTTATTAACTCTATTGTTTGTGTAAACTGTTTTCTCTCCACAAATAATTACCTCAATTTTTATCAAAGGATACAAACTGTTTCATTATATTCAGAGCCCTTTCTTCTTGGAAGTTTGTCTCGAGTGTTTGAAGAACATTAACCTTGCTCATAATGAGTCAGAGGGAGGTCTTCAAAATTATCAAGCAGCAAATTTTCATGGCAGAAAAATATTAAAGAAATAAAATTGAAGCACAATGTATATTCAGATGGTATGCTTCCAAATTGTACTGATCTGGATAAAAAAAAAGTCAAATTACATTTTTGCAAAAGAGGGTTTTCATTATGTTATCAAATGTTTTCATGTTTGACCCCAAGACAGACTATGCACCCACCTTTCAAAAGACAACTACTTCACAATAGCCAAAATGCAATTTTAATAGATTAGCATTGCCAACTTGGCCAAACATTGTAGCTTGTCTGATCAAGCAAAAAGTTGCAATGTTTGTTATCAGTTGCGCAATTGGACAAATATTGTAGCTTGTCCGACCTAGCAACAAGCTTTTGTTCAATCTATGGAAATGTGAACGTTTAACAAAGATGTGTGCATAGAATTTGACTACATTGTGGCAAACCCCAATTACTTGAAATCTATGAACCGCTGCAGATTTTTGGACCATTATTTTTGTTTAATAAAGATGGATTATGATGTAAAAACTCTTGATTAACACGTAACAATGTTGGTTTTGTGAGATAACAGATATTGGTTGCTGTGAATGGTTGGGTTGGTTTAATAGGTATACTCATCTGGTTGGTTTGACAAGTTTCTAATTGTTTGAATATTTCATTGTTTTCTGACTTTCTTGTACTTCTTATTTCATGCATTGCTTTAGTTACAAATATTTATGATTTGACATTACTAACCAGACTGGATGGATATTACTGGCCACTAGGAAGATTAATCTATAAATGTGATTGTGCATTTCATTAACTTCTAATACTCATATTAACTACATAGATTTGAATATATTCAAATTCTTCATTATAGTTGAATGGTTAGTTTAATAATTCAATACAATAATCACATTTGTTTTGACACATAACATATGTATTCTATTTCACTAACCACACTTTCATCTTAAGTGAATAAAAATAGATATTTGAAGGGTACAAGGAAAATGCAATATCAGTGACCAGTCTCTCTAAAATATATTGTTCATGTTGTTCTATATGTTTTTTAGGGGTCGGGCCTGGGGATTGTGAACAAGTATTTCAGAGACACCACTAGTTATAAATAACTTCTTCTCCTGTCTACTCATTCTAAAATTGTAGCCTGCAAGTTGTGTTGATTTCTATTCTGAGAATGTCAGTTTACCTATTTGGAATATTGAATAAATTTCTATTTTCCACATTTTCTCACTTTTATGTTTTCTCAAAAGCACCAAAGCCAGAATTTCGTTAAAAACAAATTAATTATATTGACAGTTTTGGTTTGCCGTATATTTCTAATTTTGATTATATATGTTCAATTTTCATGTACTCAATTCAAATTTAGAAACAATGACATATTGCAATGCAAGATTATACACTAAGATAAAAATATACACTAAGACAACTGAGAAGAACTAAGGGGATGTTGTTCAAAAGTTGCAATTGATTACAAGTTACCGATGATTGTAACATACCAATCAGAAATATTGTTGCATGATGCGCGTCTTGTTAAGTGCGGATAACGTGCGCGCATGAATATTCACTTTACAATTTGGAAAGTTGCAGTAGATTTGCAGTTGATTTTGAACAACACCTCCTATGTCCTATAAGGTACTCCCATCAAGCATACTAACGCTAAAGACTAAATAACATATAAAAGATAGATAACTTTAATTCCATAGGTTTGTTGAGAATCGAAATAAATAGATTAGGGAAAATCCTTAAATACAATATGTCACATGCAATAAAGAATTCAGAGGTGAAAAAGTGCACTTGTAATGAATGAACCCTATGTTAGAATGTCTGCTCTAAAATGTTCGTCCTTCAATAGTCATTATATTTTGAGTGAATTTCACTTGGATGCAATCAGCTAATTCACATCCCCTTAACGTGTATGACACGGAGCTTTCGTAATGAGATTCGACATGTGTGCAATCGCACCAAGTGGTGTACGTGTTTGCTGTTTCACTTATAATGGAAGAATGTTTCACTTTTTTTATTAATGAGAATCAGTTTTACTTGGGAGTGGCATCATTATGTTGTTGGGAATTTATGATTATTTATAGCGCTAGAGTGTGAAATGAAATCATGGAGGTTGCCATAGTTTCTGATTCTAAACAAATTCCTATTAGCGTGCTGTTATCAGACTAAATATAGAATAGAATCTGTCCCACTCCAACCTGTTGCTTGAGTCTTTAAGGTTTACTTCATACAAAGCAATGTTGTTTTAAATTGATCAGTATTCCAGATATCAGAAATCTATTACTGAAGCATTTTGATGAAATCATACTTGTAAGTTGAATTTTTATATACTAGTTGGAATGTTCAATACAAAATTGATTGTTTTTATAAAGCATAGCTTTAATAGCCTGAAAATATTTTCATCTTAATTTGTTATTGAATGGTTCCGAAAGTGAAAATATGCATTTTTGTGATAGGAATATGAGAATAGCCATAATTGTTAATGCAAGAATGAAGAAATCAATTTAAAGAAAGTAAATTTGCATAAGTAAAGATTAGTTAGAAATCAATTATGTATTAATGTGTTTGCTCCCTATATTGAAGTCTGTAATAGACACTTAATTAATTAATGTCATTAAGGCTGTTTTGTTTTAATTTTGGCAGGGTGATGGTATTTTCATATTGACAGTTTAAAGTAAAATCTGAATTTTCATCCACTCTCATCCAGTAGTTTAATTGCTTGCTATTTCATTCATGGAAAATGGCATCTAGCTGAATGTTTACCTTTAATATCATCATTCAATTGTTTGCCTATCATTTCATGTGCACTCATTATAATCTCATTGCCATTTTATGTCTAGTAACCACCAACATGCTCCCCCAACTCGAGTTTGCTGTCGTAAATAATTTATTACCACGCAACCTACCCATCACCCCCTTGAATACAGGGACGAATGAATAAGCTGTATTCAATTAAGCCTATCCACCACAGTGCAGCGACACATCCTTCATGTGGTAGATGCTGCATCACCGTTTTATTAGCTCCTCATTTTGTTATCCAGCCATCCAGTTTTAACTTGTTTGCTACCTTGTTGAAATTACACTGACGTAATGTCTATTTCTCCGTCAGAAAAGCGTATTACAAATTTTGTAGCAGAATTAATAAATTTTTAGTTATCTCAATCCATGCTGACATCAAACAAATTCTGTTCTTTATATTCAGCAGCAGATATTGATTTAAAAGCTCATATTTCAACAGGTTCATGTGCTTGAAATTCATTGTTAGAGAATTTGATAAATGTAATTAGTAATGGTCATGGTGATGAAATTTGAGTAAAATTAACTTCGTATTAAGGATATTAAATGCATAAGGGGAATATGTCTATTAATATAAGATGCTGGTATTTTAATTTATTCCGTTTAATTGCATAACAGATGAACCGTATTCTAATTCAGATGTAAGCCAATCGCATTGCTAAATTTGATTGCTGGACAATACATTTAAAAGTTTGTAATGCCACTTTGAATATTAATGCACTTCCCTTTTTTTATGGCCTATTCATAATAATGGTGGCTACTTGTATAGTGCACAGGTCCATCGTGTCAATGCTCATGGCGCTGACGGTTTTCACTCATTATCATATGGCTTTAGCTGGCAGTCACTACGACACCTCATATTCCCAACAAAAAAATTCCTAATGAAATATTAATTTGTTGTTTTATAATTGATTCATATTTAGTAACTTAAATATGAAAGAATAGTTTTACTTTAGTCTATGAGTTTGTACTGGCATAATCACTGTGAACAGAAGGGACAAAGGACTGGGACAAAGTAAAGAAATGAATTCAAGCATTTACAATAAATTTATGACCGCGAAAGAAAGGACACAGGTGCGGCACTTGTTCAGCATTTTTTCAACAGAATAAGGAGGATGGAAATTTCCTTTGTATCCATCTCTCTATTGTTACTGCTTGAATGGAGGCTACTTACCTTGTCCCAGGCCTTTGTCCCTTCTGCTCCCAGTGAATATGACCTGCATTTGCCAGTCTGCTTTTTTGATGTGTGCATAATTGATTCATTCATCAGTGAATTAAATAAATTTAGTCTGCTATATGTTCTAAGATGGTTAAATGTGGCATGCGTGACTTGAACTGCAAGCAGAAAAGGCATCGCTTTTTCTTGCATGGCATTATGCAGACACATATTAAATAGCACTTTAGAATTTGTCCATACCATGAGTCATACATGAATGTAATGGGCACATTAATCTCACTTTTTACATAATTGCCCATTGGATTGTATGACATGTAGAGACAAAGATGAAATTGCACCCAAAGTCTCCATGACATTTGGGAATCCACATAAATGGTCTTTTAGAGCAGTGTGGTTTAATATTTCATCCAGGCATATTGGTTGGTCTTTTGGTATTATCTGTAAGACAGTCATATCCCATTGGTTGCCTCCAAGGACATTGATTTTTTTAGAGCACTTAATGATCCACCTTTTTCCCTCATCCCGTCATGACATTGGCCATCAAAAATCTTTTTATCTCCATCCAATTATCCATATGATTTGAAGACTCAAACTATATAGAATAAAAATAAGAAGTAGGTAAAGTTTTGAAAAATGTACTATTTTATTCTTCTTCTTTTAACTTACACACCTAAAAATGTTGGACAAAAGCTTATCCAACACTGGTAAACATACAGTACTATCCATATGACTAATGGTTTAAATGTGTTAAATTCATGTTCAATTTTATAATTTCCATCTGAAGTTGGGTATATTTAAACTTATAATTGTGTAAAATATGTCCAACTGATGGCCACATTTGAAATTCCACCATAAGTTGGATATATTTTGACCAATACTTGTGTGGATAGTATGCTGCCCAGTGTTGGGTTAACATTTACCCAACTGTTTTAAGTGTGTATGGTATGTATTACTTTTTACTTATTTATCCTTTTTACCACTCTACCTCATTCTCCGCTTGCCCTTCCCATCGCCCCGACAACCAAAATCGAGATGCTTCTCAATTGCATATGACCACTACATGAATAATTCCACATTCATGCCTCCGTCTGTGTAGCTCCCACTGTAGCAATCGTTATCAATATATTCAACAGTTCCATTCACAATATGACATCAGCTCAACACAAAAAAAATGTTACAAAAGATACTTCATCTTGTAGTGCTAAAAGAACTTTCGGGGGCAAGGTTAAAGTTTTCCCAGTGGGAGGAATATAAGATAAAAGGTACGTCTTTCTTGATAAAACTTCTTTGTACTGAGAGATAAACCAGAATAAAAGCCTGGAGTATGATGGAGACATCGTCAGAATTCCTAACTTCTTTCTAATATTCTATCAGAGTACTTGAGAAAGCTACAAACTTTGATGAATATCTATTTTACCCAATGGAATTTGTTACAGGAAATCTAGATGGATTTGTCCTCTCCAAAAGCTCTCAGGAAAATAAAAGGATGCAATAATTTGTGTTTATATCCCTTGGAGATACAGATAATAAGCTTTGTTGTCCCAGAAATCAAAAGAAGCATACAGCAAAGCAAAAATCTTTGTATGCGTGGAAGTATGAAGAGTATTATACTTGAGGTGCAAAGAAAATTGTTTGTCCTAAACACTTGGTAATCAAGCCGTAGCTTAGATTTGCAAAAGTTAGTTTTTTTTCAATTGAGAATAAAGTTTCAAAAGAATATGGGTAAAATAATTTTAAATTTTGCTGTAATATATTGCTTTGTGAATTTCAAGTGTGTGTATTTTTCATAAGATGTAAATTATTTCTCTCAGATGTTATTGGACAAATATCATCTTCATGTCAGATAGTAACAGATTCATTTATAGTTATGACTATAAAAAGTTTGACACAATTTATTTTATTTTCAGACAAAATGTTAACGATATTTAGATTCACTGTTCTCAAAAGATGAGAAGGTAAATAACTTATAAGAGTAGTGATGAGAGTTATGCAGAATATTGAAAATGAAATGACTGAATTTCTTTCTGCTAACTTCAAACATGCAGCCGGATGAACCTAGAAGTACAAACCCAGAGGAGGGGCAGGCAAGTGTGATGGTGGATTTTACAGCTTGTTTTTCAATGTTTTTCTCTACACTCTCGCATCCATATATAGCATGTATTTTATTTATTTTTTTACTTAGTATTTGAGTTGACTTTGTTTCTCTCATTATATTTCTGTGTAGGTCAGCTTCAATTACAATTCTTTTGATGTTTTCTGTTCACTTTTTGCATTTCTCTTGACTTGTACATTTGATGACAATATTTTAGCATTTTCATTTGGTCTTTACTCGAATTGCACAAGCAATTCTGATACAGAGTGAATATTCTGCAAATATTGAATCGATAATGAGCAAATAATTATCATGGAGTGAAGATCGATATCTTCTACCTTTGTTATCTTAACTCTTGGATCTATATCTATCTAGAAGAACCTATTAGGCATGTTTTTATTTGTATTAAGAAGTATAATCTGTTATATTATAATTATCATATAAAATTTTCAAACTCTCCTGTGACTCAAGTAATTTTACCCAATAAACTTCTGTAAATGCTCTTCAGGACAAAGCATGACATTTGACTTTAAAACAAGCTATCCATCGTCAATATTTTATTTANACTAAAATGTGATTTCATGGTTTTTTTTATCGCACTGGTCTGCCGCTTCTTTCATTTTCATCACAACAACATCAGCTGGCTGGCTCGCACATGCACACTCGCAGCTCGGCTCCACGCAGCGCAGTGCAATCACAATCACCGAGTCACACACTCAGTTGCTCGGCCCCAAGCAGCGCAGCGCAATCGCAGAGCCACACACCGGCAGTTGGCCCGCGATTGCGACACAAAACTTCTCGGTTTTCACTCACTTTTAACACCTTGTATCGAATATCAGCTTTATATTATTCCAATTATTTTTTCATCCTGAATATCCATCTTATAAAAGGATTATCGCACTTTCCAGTCGTTGTATAGCGAATGTGCACTGATATCTCGGTTTCTTCCCAACGCATGCACATTGCACATTTGCCTCCGGCTCGTGTGCATGCAGTGTGTGTGTGGCATGCTCACAAGAAACCTTGATGCAGTGCACATTCGCTATCGAACTCCGTGTGCACAAAGTTCACCGCACAGATTTCATCGCACAGAGTTCATCGCTCGCTATTCCGTAAATAGTACAAAAGACTATTTACGGATTTTATCCGTAAATAGTTCTTCGATACTAAGATAATTGGTTTATTTTTAATCATGTGACATTCATTAAACCAATCAATGAACAGAGATAAATGTATCCAGTATATAAAAATAGATATTTGAGACATGCAAGAAAAATGCAATGTCAGTGACCGGTCTATCTAAAACATATCTTTCATGTTTTTTAGATTTCTTTTGAGGGGTGGGGTCTGGGGATTGTAAAAAAGTGTCTCAGAAACACCACTAGTTTTAAACAACTTCTTCCCCTGTCTACTCAAACTCGTTTGAAAATGGCTGCCTGCAAGTTGCGTTGATTTCTATTCTGAGAATGTCAGTTTACTTGTTTGGAATATCAAAGAAATTTTTTCCCACATTTTCTAACTTTATGTTTTCTAATAAACCCCAAAACCAGAGTTTCGTTAAAACAAATGAATCACATTGACAGTTTTGGTTTGCTGTATATTTCTAGTTTGTTAATTTTTAATATATATGTTCAATGTTCATGTACTCAATTTAAAAGTAAAAACAATGACATATTGCACTGCAAAATTATACAATAAGATAAAATGAGGAGACAACTGAGAAGAACTAAGGGGGTGTTGTTCATGATGTGCGTCTTGTTGTGTGCGGATAACGTGCGTGCATGAAAATGTGCGTTACAATTTGGAAAGTTGCAGTAGATTTTCAATTGATTTTGAACAACACCCCCTATGTCTTATAAGGTAGTCCCATCAAGCATACTAACGCTAAAGACTAAATAACATATATATAAAGGATAGATATCTTTAATTCCATAGGTTTTTTGAAAATCCAAATATATGAGATGAACAAAAAATCCTTAAATACAATATGTCACATGGAATAAAGAATTCAGAGGTGAAAAAGTGCACATGTAATGAATGAACCTTATGTCTGAATGTCTGCTCTAAAATGTTCGTCCTTCAATAGTCATTATATTTTGAGTGAATTTCACTTGGATGCAATCAGCTAATTCACATCCCCTTAACGTGTATGACACGGAGCTTTCGTAATGAGATTCGACATGTGTGCAATCGCACCAAGTGGTGTACGTGTTTGCTGTTTCACTTATAATGGAAGAATGTTTCACTTTTTTTATTAATGAGAATCAGTTTTACTTGGGAGTGGCATCATTATGTTGTTGGGAATTTATGATTATTTATAGCGCTAGAGTGTGATATGAAATCAAGGAGGTTGCCATAGTTTCTGATTCTAAACAAATTCCTATTAGCGTGCTGTTATCAGACTAAATATAGAATAGAATCTGTCCCACTCCAACCTGTTGCTTGAGTGTTTAATGCACCTATCAATTGTAAGACGCACCCCTCGACCCCCGGGAAAGGTGCGTCATGGTTGGGTAATTTACCAACAAATGAATGACGCAGGGTATGGTCATGGAAGCATTTGGTCAGTCACAGCATGGAGAATGGGGTGCGTCATAGT
>BQKZ01000003.1:315813-348509 GCA_036244855.1 Temnopleurus reevesii
CCCTCTTAAGAATGGCTATCCATGGCACTTTAGCTGTTCAGTCATAGTGACTGAGGTTCAGGGGTGTATGAAGAATATTCAGCGAGTGCCTTTAAAGGTTAAAGGGAATTCTGGACTGCATAACATAAAAACAACTAAATATATAATGTGATTTAGGGAGGGGTTCTGATTTCTTTGGGATCATTCCTGGGGTGTTGGGTTACCCCTATTAAGAATGGCTATCAATAGCACTTTTGGCCATAGTGACTGAGGTTCAGGGAGGTTATGAAGTATGGTCAGTACTTGTTCAGTTCAGTTCTTTACTGCATTACTTAAAAAAAGATATGTACTGTAATTGAAGGAGGGATTCTGATTTCCTTGGGGTCGCCTCCCCTGTTGGGTACCCCTTTCAAGAATGGCTATCCATGGCACTTTAGCTGTTCAGTCATAGTGACTGAGGTTCAGGGGTGTATGAAGAATATTCAGCGATTACCTTTAATTAAAGATTAGTTGGAATTCTGGACTGCATAACATAAAAACAACTAAATATAGACTGTGATTGAGGGAGAAGTTAAGCTTACCTGTTGAGGGATACTTTCACTAATGCTTATCCATTAGTGTCATTAGTAGGATAGGTGTAAGAAATAAACTAAAATAATAATATATCCAAATTTGGTATTGATTAGCAGTTCATAAAGAGTAAAGATGTGACCTGGATTCTATGATATTCAGTCACAAACTGTGCTGCATGTATTGAAATATGGAACATTTTCAATATTTTGTTGCACATGTATGTATGAAAATTAGCAATTCAAATCGCTCTTATTGCCGCACTTCGTGTTTTTCCATTTAAAGATTATCAAGTTTGTAGTCTACAGTTTATACTATTTTGATTAAACAATTTCCTGGTTTTCTTCATCTTCTTCCGTGGCCTTCTTTAATGTTTGGCTTATTTTTTTTTTACCACTCCTCATTTTTCTGATCTCTTCATTTTATTTCATTTACTCTTTTTTAGTACGCTCATAAAAATCATTGAATTAATTTTTCTTTTAATGATTCATCTAAATTTCTGTTTTATATCAAATCATCCATACTCATATTTTTCCGTATTAAATCATATTTATCACATAATGTTATGCATATTAATCTCTTAGTCACATAAAGTCTATTATTCATTTTGATGCATTAGTACTTTGAAATCTAATATACTGCACTCTGCACCTTTTACATTTATATCAATTTCTATATGCTTCCATATTTAATCACATTTATCGCAAACTGCTATGCAAATCAATATATTAATCAAGCATTATCTGCTATTGCTTCTTACAAAAGACTACTTTTAATTACAGTATAGTGTGCTTTGAATTACGTACGAGATTAGGTATTCATACACTAAGTCTGAAAATGATTGTGTATGTATGAGTCAGAAAAGGTCATCATTACTTATTCAGATTTGCCTGCATTTATATCAGACACTCATTATTTATTTACCCGATGATGAAGTACATGTAATGCAGTAATAAGTGACACAATCTTTCATTTTATGTGCGTATTTATTTTAAATGAGTGACATCATTTTCCAAGTTTGAAATACTGTTGATGGAGGTGGGTGAATGCGATGCATGATATTAATCTATGCATTATTTGCAATTTTCTTACAACAATTTTATGATTTGCTTGATTTGCGATTCTAGATTACATTTTATGGATGCTGTGAATTTCTTTTTGTTCAAATATGTTTGAGAATGCTGAAAAAATAAGCTAAACAGTCTCGTTGCTAATGGTAGCTGGACACCATATTCAACAACATGCACCATCTCATAGCGGGCTAATTGCGTAGACAAAGTCACATTTAAATTCAGTTTTCAATTTCGCCAGTCATTACAATGATGAAGAATTCAGTGAGGATTATATCATCCATGTTTTCACGAAGTGACAGGAGCCAAAGGGTATTGTTGCATGAAGACAAAGAAATACCAACATAGCACCAATTTAATGAGCATCTTATCAACAATGTGTTAATTCTATAGGACACATTTCAATGGATTTGCAACTCATTTTATGTAACAATGCCCTCCGACTTCCATCACTTTACTTGAATATGTTTTTTTTAATGATGGAGAAAGTGGACATAAATGTGAGAACACTAATTGAGAATTCACAAATGATGTGTGCATCTCTTTGCATGCAAAAGAATGTCTTGTATGATAACCAATATTATACTTGTGTGATAGGAGAGTGGGTGAGAAAAAAAGAGAGTGTTCGGGATTGAGGTGAAATCTTTGAAGTTGCCTGCTGTTCATGTACAAGCATTATATATTCACTTGGATTATCATCCCCTAGGCTCTGTACATGGAACAGTTATTACAATTCCGAAAAGAGCAAGCCTCCAGAGGGCGATTTATGCACATTCTGCTTCGTAAGACGGAAAAAGTCACACATCACCTTCCCAGAAACCAAATCCTTCCCAAAGTGACAGATTAAACGCTGGCTGGGGCAACCATAAATGAAAGAGTTGAGGCACGAATGGCACGTCGCCATGCCACAGTATTAGGCCCATGAGGGGGACTCTTCCGTAATGCATTGTATAAAATTAACGAGGTTTGGCCACTCGTGTCCCATTTCTATTTGCCCTTTTCAGACGCATTATTCTCCATCACATAAAGGGCTTGAGCGGAAATCCCGCCTGATAGTGCTAGAAGCGGGTGCTGAATCACAATGAGTTGCTTGTTTTTTCCTGTGCTTATACTTCTGCGTATTGGATAATGCAAACACATGAATGGGGATATTCACAAAGCTGGAATTTTTATCTTGTATTTAGTGTTAAAATGTCCACGTATCTAGCCTATTTTGTTCCCCCATTCAGCAGTGGAGCAAAATAGGCTAGACAGATAGATATTTTAAGAGCTGTAGAAGGCTAAATTTACTACTGATGACTCCACATCTACCTTAGATAATTAGCTTATGAACTCTATCTTTTCATTTTTCACTTTTGGAAACCCAAAGAAAAAAGTTCAAGTTGTTTTATATTCTATTTTCATCACATTTCAATTAAAATATTACTTAATTTCCTAAAGTACCGTATGGGTACCAGTTTCCGGCCATCCTGGTATAACCGGCCACGAAACCTCATGCAGTTTGTCTATGGCGCGCACAGGGCGCGCACTTAGGTTAAATGCGCACCCAAATAAGCGCACGTACGCTTCAACACAATCCCAATGGAGGCTCAAATCACCAGGCAGGCGGCTGGAAACACCCGCCCCATGTCACTTGGCGATCATCGATTGCTGCGCGAATATACGGGCGCCATTTATCAAGTTATGCACATCAATTTAAAGCCCAGAATTTCGGCTAAATTATGATCCGAAAATAAAATTGAAATGCTAGATCTTGTGACTTGTGGAAGAGCAAAACTGCTTAAGCGGCCGGAAACTGGTGCTCATACGGTACCGCTCATTTCATTGATGATCACTTAATATCTACCCCTGATAGTAAAGTCAAACCCAAATGCTCTTTCCTCTCTTTGGTTCTCCCCTTCATCTTTCCCTCTTTCTCTCAGTCTATTCCCCTTTCTCCTTCATCACTCTCTTGTAAGCATTATTATACACTATTTATTCTTTTTCTTCCATACCCACCTCCGCATTTCATGCGATATTGATACTTTCACTTATCACGCCCTTGCTCTCTATCTAGTCTGCAAGCGCAGACCCTTTTTCCAAGCAGTATGTTATGTGTATCCAACTAAGCATTGTAACTGTCTGGAATGGAAGCCTACACAACTACTTATAGCTTCAGGTAGCTATCAGAAATACTGATAGTCTTCCACCTCCAGACTCTGCAAACCTCCAAACTCTAGGCATGCAGCTCTAAAAAAAAAAAACCTAGATTAGGTTTCAACTGGTAGACTAGACTCATTCCACCAGGATCTATTTCCAGAATCTTTCAGACACCCAAGACAACAGCTCAAATACCGCTGACCATTCTCTCCTTGGGGGAAGCCAAGGCCAGACCCATCCAATTACTGATTATCCAGTAAAAATCAATCAATTTCTCACCTCTGAGATGATAACTTGTGACTGATCGAATCCCAAATGCTCGTTCTCTCGACCATGAAGATAAATCTAGTCATGGTTGATCCAGCTGTGACCATGGGTTATAGATTCTCCATGGAGAGCACAATAATGGGTAATTGATTTATTTCTATTTATAAATGAAAGTTTTGATGCATTGAGAAATAGAATCTGTTTTGATAAGGTGTTGTTGCTGAAGACATGAAGTTGGTTTTATATTCATTTTTGAATAAATAGAGGCTGTGATATAACATTTTCGAAAAGTTTAGGTCATTAATCAATAACTCTTATTAAGTTATTTACACCATGGAATAGTGGAATGATTTTTAGGCCCAAACAATCATCTTTCCAGTTACTTGTGAATAGATGTTTCTTACCTTTTAACTTAGGAAAAATATGAAGTAATTACACACTGTATAATCATGCTTCATCAGTCTTTGTATCAAGCAAACGAATCGGGCTGATTATTCCATGTAACATTAAATTTGTTGTTGATTTTTTTCTTACGTTTCTGGTATCATTGTCTACTGAACTATGTGTGCCACTTTTATTCCTGTCTTTACTGTACCATTAATGCTGTCATTTTACCTTGAAATATATGTCGCCAGCGAAATCACTTTATTTCATGTGTATCTTGTCTAAGCCTTCTTAAGCCCACATTTTCTCATTAATAGGATGACATTTCACAATTCCGCATTTCATGTCCTTAAAAGCCCCACTTCATCATAATGGAGTCTACATGACAGGTTATTTAATGGAGCAGACACCACTCCTTCCTTGTATCTTCCTTGTTTGCATGAGTAGATCATTATGATGCGAATGTTACTATATCTACGTCAGGCTTATGGCGGCATCAAATATGCATTTATGAAAGTGAAACTTGACGTAAGTCATGGTTTCAATCATGCAAATTGTAATCACATTAGTCTTTTTCAGATTTCATTCCTGCTCCATCTAGTCTTGTAGAGTGTTCTGTTTCTTTATACTACAGTATAAATTCATCAAAAACCAGGCACGAACTGACTTTTCTCAAGACAAGAAGTTTCATGCGCTCACAACTGAGAATAATAGCCTGATACTATTATTGTCAGCCGTAAGCCCATGAAATCTTTTGTTATTCAAATCCTAGGGATGTAGATGAATACAAGGTAAAATAAAAATTAGATTTCATTAAGATTTTCTCTAACACTCACATTATGTTTGATGATTGAAATAATGCCAACATTATTTGCTGGTAATTGCTTAATGCCGCATCAATCCCATTACCGTGACATATATTAGATTATGTAAGTTTTTAAGCCAACAAAAATGATACACAATAATGGAGCAGGCAAAAAAAAAAAAACAGTTGTTGATATCGATGCTTGGATTCCATATTTTCGATTTTTGTATTGCTTAAAAATATACGATGAATTGATGCAATACATTAACATAATACATTTCCTTTTTGTTATATTATCACCCGATGTCTGATCATATAAACTTGATAGAATTTTAAAGAAATAGTTTATATCATGTTCTACCTTTCTTTCTATCTCTCTGCCTCTATTTTATGGCCTGTTTGGGTGTGACTCCTATATTAAACTGAGAAAAAATATATCTGTTGTGGGTTGATAAATCATGGAAGCGCCTTTGATGCCACATACCATCGTATCCCTTCAGCTTCTGGAAGCTCATTTTCCCTCATTTAGCTTTTGTCACCCACTCCTCCACCTTTCGCTGATTTACCCCATTTTCCTGGATTGCTAAGTGTTGAGGTGAGAAACCTGCATCAAGACAGGAGTGATAACATTCATTGTCGAGCAACAAATCACCAGAGTTCCTTTACCCTCACCACGCACCTGCCTCTACTAGCCCCCCCCCCCACCACCCCCTCCCCCATTTTCCATTGCGTACATCCCAATTTTCCTGTTGAAGTGCTGAGATGTGAGCTCTTTGTCAAGCTATTAATGATAACATTCATTGTAGAGCAATAGATCACAAAAGTTCCTTGAGTCACCATGCACTTTCCTCGACCAGCCCCCCCCCCTGCCCTTCTCTGTTCCACATTTTCCTGGTGTTGAGGTGTCAGACGTGTGTCAAGCGATACAATAGCATTCATATTGGAGCACTGCATGATAACAGTTTCAGTGCTTTCGTCACTCAGTTTCCACATCTCCAGTAGCAAAGCATTCAGCCAACATCCGAAAGATCTTGATCTCTTATGAGAGAATACATTCCCCTTCTCCTCTTTGGTCAGGATGAAGATTTGGTCAAAATTTGAGTGGAAGTTGCCCCTAATTTCTGCCCAACAAACCCTTTTTCCAAGTAAAGTTCCTCTACTAGCCCTCCCTCTTCTTTTCTACGGGCCCATTGATTGATGTGTTAGACATGTGTCCAGTGTATTGGAGCACGGCATCATAATAGTTTTTGTGCTTTTGCCACTCAGTTTCCACACCTCCAGTAGAAAAGCATTCAGCCAACATCAGAAAGATCTTGGTCTCTTATAAGAGAATACATTCCCCTCCTTTTTGGTTGGGGCACACAATGTTAGGTGACGTTGCCTCTACCTTCTGCCCTACAAGCCCGCTTTCCTGATGAAGTGTAGAGGTGTGAGACTTGTGTCAAGATAAGAGTGATATCATCCAGATTGAAGCACTGGATCATAACAAGGAATAATAAGAGTAGAATTCCTCGATCATAATGATGTCCATGCCTTTGCCACATGCTTCCACACCTCCAGAAGAATAGCATCCAGCTGGCATTTCTAAGATCTGGGTCACCTATAAGAATATCAAATCTTGAAATTCCTGTCATTGATCATGCAGGTCATTGAGTTTAATGATTATACCTATTTGATTCCCCTTGTGTCTCTCTTCCTCTCTTTTCCCTCATTTCTCACCCCCCCCCCTTCTTATCCTGCCTTCTTCACCCCCTTTCAGCGGAGTTTCTTTTGTTGCTCTATTTGTTTTAAAATCTCATCTTTCTTTTTGCTCACCTCTCCACTCTGCCTGCTCTTCATGATTTTACCTATAAAATAAACTCATCAATGTTATTGTCTTCAAATTTTAAGGACAAAGCTCTCTTTTGTACCAATATCAATGTTACTCCGTTTTATTGATATCTTTTTTTCCCCTTAGAACATCAGGTCTTCTTTTTTTTTAATATGTTGCCTTCTATGTTTTTGTTTTGCCATCTTTCAGCATTTGTCCTACCTTAGCAGTGTTCTATGTTTTTAATATTTAGATAATAATGATTTTAAGATCAAATGGTGATCAGGTATTTTTTTTTTAATGATTGGAAATGCAATTCCTACTTCATTAGACTTCTTTTCTTATCATTCCAACATCTATTCTTGAATCAAGGAAAAGTTTGTTAGAACCACTCCCAAATATTTTCAACAACAAATATTTGATTGCGAACTGTACATTATTAGTGGCAATACATCATTATGCCACAATGTGAGTAGCAGGAATATCAGTCCCAATTTGTTTAAAATAAAATTTCATATTTTGTGCTTTTCATTTCAGATGTCTGTGTCACATCCCTTATCATTACATCATTCCAATAGTATAAATTATACAGCCATAATTTAACATTGGTCTCTTCTTGTTTCATGTTCCTCCCATCAAGTGCTCTGGTAAGTAAATATTGAAAGGGTGTTGCTTTTTACATAAATCAGATTGTAATTTTATCTGATTATTATTTCTGCAATTTGAAAAGAAAGGTTGTTGGCTTCATTTGTGAATCAATATAGTTCTACCCAATTATTAGTCAACCACACCTCAGAATCTCATTGAGAATTAGATATCAGCTTCAGCATATCTTTACAAAATATAACTTTTTTTAAAACATAGATGCAAAATGCTATTGATTTTATCTGTAAATCAGGATGTAGTTTGATTGTAAGCTTATTAAACCATAATTGAATTAGGAAGTGTGAGATGGATAGTAGCTTCATCATTTATGCAATTAGATTAAATGCAGAAGGTTGTTGACTTTAGATGTAAATTGGGTGGTTGGGTTTATGGCAATTTGTTTGTGTCAATAATTAGATTGCAAATTAATTTAATTGGGGGGGGGGGGGGTTGAAACAAAAAAAAAGAAAAGTATTGTTACCTTTGCTAGTAAAAAGAAATATTTGTTTTATCTGATTTTTTTATAATTACACCTCATAACCTCATTGAGAATTACATCGCTGCCATTTTATTTTTGCAAAAGGACGCAAGACAAACCAGGAGGTAATTTATGGGATTAATGGATTTCTAAATTTGTAATATAGTTATGAATAAATAGAAATAGGTTAAACAGAAAAATAATATTCATCCATCTGAAATGCTTTAATATAGGTGTACTATAAGTGATTTTTTTTCTTGCAGTGCTAGGTTAACATCTTAGATACAATTTCAAGTGGATTTGATATATGAGGAACATTCAAATGCTGAATTCAGATTTGCCTCTCTGAATATACAATATTAGTCATTAGATATATTTTTCACACTGTGGATTGTTTTTTCTTTGCTCTTTTCTCTATCTCCTAATTTCAGGTAGAGCATGTTCCTTCCTATTTCCTGCCATATGAAGTTTAAGAAAGGTTGCTGCCTTGTGTTGTAAATCTGCTTGAGACCGTGTCTGAAAAAAATAAGTGGAAATTGGAATTTATTGCTAATGTATTTTTCCTTAATCTATGCTTTCCCATAAAGTCCATAAAGCTCATCAATATTCATAATGTTGCCTCATGAATTTTTCTACCAATTGAACTAGAAAGTAGATTGTTGCATTGTATTAAAATAAGATTGTTTTTTTTTTGTTTGTTTGATGATTTATGAGTATATTTAATGTTTTGATAAGGAGTATTAGGTTTCATTATCATTTTAGATTTAATGATAATAATGATAGCACCTGCATTTTATGTAGGATACGTATCCACTCTGCTGTGTGAGGGCCTTTATTTACATCATTATGACCAGGGAATAAATTTCCTGGTTTCGCATAGCAATTTGCTATGCATTTTAGCAGGATTACTATACTATGTTTTGTGTAGCAACTTTTTCACATAGAAATGTACAGTTAAGTGTTGAAAATGTTTCCTCATTGTCTAAAAATGCTAGTCAAATGTAAAAAGTAAAATTATTCCCTGATAACTATCCCTGCCTTATATTTACTTTGTCGTCACAATGCACCCCTCCCCCTTCCCCGCAAATTATAGCCAGATGAAATTAGTGATTTTATCATACTCATATGTAATATGTTCTCATTTAAATTTGGCTCCCTGAAATTTCGGGGTTAAGTGGCAAATGTTTCTTGTCACTCTTGTTTAAGCCATCAGGCTTTCAGAGATAAAAATATGCACTTGTTTGTGTCTTTCTTTGCATATTTTTTACCTTTTATTTTATTAATTTTTTATTCAGAAAAAGAGACAAAGTATTTCCCTAAAGCCCCGGTCATATAGGACCCCTCGGAAGCAACACGATTTACCCCCACTATTTGTTAATTCACAGTTAACTGCCTCAGAACAACGAGTCGGGGTGAATCGTGTTGCTTCTGGGGTCCTATGTGACCAGGGCCTTAACAAGAAAACACTTTTGATGTCCTTGATCCAAGGTACTCTGTGCATTTGAGCATTAAATGAATCTACAGTAAATGTGGCATGAAATCAACTGCTTTGATTGCTACTGTGTGTGATGCTCTCAGATGCATTCACACTACGAACATACTTCATCCCTTTTTTTCCATGCGTAGAGTTAGATATAGAACAAAATATATTTTCACATTAATTGTAGATAAATGCAAATAAATGTATTTCATCACTTTAGTTAATTTGCCCTGACCACCTTGAGCATCTAATTAGGATGGAAATAGCGCTATATAAGATCCATGTATTATTATTATTATTATTATTATTATTATTATTATTATTATTATACAAACAACTGACGTGTCGTGGCGTGGACCTGTAATCGAGCTGTTTAGGACAGTCATACCAGTGTTGGTTGCGGGTTCGATCCCGGCCAGACGCCTCCTCTCTCTCTTTCTTTTTCTTCTGGCGTAAATGTTCAAAGTTGATTGATACATGCCGTAAAACCAAATTTCTCTCTCTAAATCTTGGATATGTAGATCTATGTCAACATGCTTTCTATGGGAGGTTTGTGGGCTATACTTGTTGGGTTTTTTGGGGTGTTTTTTTTTTGCTAATGCCAAAACAGCATAACTCGAGTATAAGTATCTTTTAACATTCAGTCTGTTACTCTTAAAACTTCATCAAATCTTACAATTTTTTTTGTGGGCAGCATTATTCCAAAGAAATAACTTCAGATCTATTTAAGGTTGTGATCATGAAATCATTTTGAATGACAGAAACCAACTTATTTTTAAGCAAGATCTTTCAAGCTTCTTAAATCTCTCTACACAATTTAATATATGGCCAAAAAAACACAGAAACTCTTCTTCAACTGTGAGTACTTTATCAAAAAAGTACTTTTTGATTTTCAACTTCACTTCTTGATTCTCTGTTCCATGAAATCAATCTTGTTCTCTTTGTTGGACAAGTGAATACATTAAGGATAAACTGACCAAAAAGTCCAACTGACCAATAAGTCCAAAGAGAGGTGGAAAATCTTAACAAGTCCCCCTTGTGTATGTAATACTTGGAGAAAGAACAAAAAAATCTTCTGGAAATAAGTTCACGTACTATAATTCTTTTCAAGCACGGTAATTTGTCACACTCAAAATATCAATGTTATAGGCTAGTCACACCACTAGACTGATCCCTTCCCATTTTCAAACAGCCACAAAAAAATTGAGATTTTAAATGTTATAATCCCTTTTATTAAAGTCTAAGTTTCATGGTTAAACAAAATATTAATGTTCATTATTTATCTTAAATTCAAGACAAGTCAGGTGGAAGCAGAGCAAGACATGTCTGGTGGTATAAAATAATAATATAATAATAATGTATCTTATTTGCCCAGGGTAGCCACTTTCAGCTGTACGCTGTTCTTCCAGCGGGCCTTGCATAACATTAAGCTAATATTACCCTTCTCCATTCTTAAATGATGAGCACCTGGCAAGAAGCCAGATGGTCTCATTTTTATTAGTCTTTGGTATGGCTCGGTCGGGGATCAAACCCACGACCTTCCGTTCATGGGGCATACGCTCTACCACTGAGCCACACATGTCCGGTCATATGACTGCCCCATTTTGGTTTTCATCAAAGTTTATTGTGTAGTGTGAAAGAGGGCTGTGTCTCTTTATGATGGAATTGATGCATGCAAGAGAGAACGCTTCATCTTAACTGCCTCTTACAGTAAACAGACAACATAACATCAAGAGATGCTGGCAAATACCAAAGGTGAAAAGTAGAATACATGGCTGACCAAAAAGTGATTCATGGATGAAATTGTAGAGCTTGCCCTGGCGACCAACCTTGTGAGCTTTTGTAAGAGAGGGAGGAGGAGAGGGGTGAAAGGAGGAGAAGAGAAGATGCTCTTTTTAGATGGTATATTATAGATGCTACAGAATCAATCTTGTTTAGCAGATCTTTTTCTACCTGCTTGGCTGTGTTTGTGAATGATACTGAAAAGTCAAGTAGAGCAAAACGACTCAATTCCTCGTCCGTTAGCTTCAGACTGTAACGATAGTTTTGCCAAATGATGGCAATAATCACACAAGTAATTTTGAATGCTTATTTTCTCTGGTTTCAAGATTTTGGTTGATGGTTCTGGATGGGGAATGGACAAAATTGTTCATATATTTATCAATGTATTTAATGTCCTTTTAAAATGTTATTGTGATTCGGCTTGACTAGTTCATAAAATGTTGTTAAACACCTGAAAAACCACACACCCTCAATCTGATTTATTACTCATAAAATAAATAGTTGTCATTTATAAATTTACATGTGCAATCCTATTAATAATTTCTAAGAGAGCCAAAAATATTTTTATGATTGACATTCCTATTCTTATGATAGTAAGAAAAATTGTAATGATATTGGACCATTTCAATTGCTTTGCATATTTCAACGCGCAGTATTGTACCAAAGCTTGGGTCGAGTGAAAACTATATCTCATCTGATTGAGTATTAAGTCGCATATTTCAAATGGATAGTTGACCCTATTTTCTAGTGATGAATATATGAATAAGATGAGGGGCCAGTCAATGGAAAGATGGGAGTTATTTTAGGTCCGATGATTGATAAATGGTAATGGGATTTTTACAAACGCATTATGACCACTGTATTCATTGAAAGACAGCTTTAAATCCCAAATCATATCGTGTATGGGTGTATGCTTTTCACTTACCCACAATCGCCACTGTTAACATACATGTACATATACAAACAAACATCTCACATGCTTGAAAAAATACTAATTTTAAGATGTTTACTCACTATTCAAATAACTTTTTGTTTTCCTTTGTTTCTTAATACATTTAGATTCTTTTTACAGATATAACAGCTCATATTCATTATTATGTCTAAAAAAAGAGGATATCTTCTCAACAGCTCTATGATACTTACTTTGTAGGAGGAATGTTGTGTGATATTAAACATCCTGTTTTATTTTGTCCATGATTTAACATATTTTTATATCAATATCATAATCAGAAGATGAATTGAGAATGATAGACAGCTACAATATTATTATAGGCTCTTTAAATCAATTAATTTCAGAACAAAAAAATCATGATTAATATAAGCATTCAAGTTTTACAGAGGAATCATCTTTCCCTTTCAAATTATAATTGAATCATTTATTATTCAGAATGTGCTTCAGGTTTCCACAATCAGAGGATTGATTTTCATCCTCCTCAAAGGTAATTGAGGAATGAATTATTCACTGCGTCTACATCAATTCATTTCATTAAAAATTTAGTCGCTCCATTTCTTTATACTTTGAATCTTAATGGATACATTCATCATTAGATGAAAAAAATACACCCTCAAACAGGAGTTGCGACATCAAATTTTGAGCAATGAGATAAGAATTACTAAACAGGATAATGAAGATGAGATAGTAAAAGGATATTGATTTAACATAATAAATTTGTAAAAATGTTCTTTGCAATATAATCATGTAAAACAGTTTCTAAATGGACAAGCGTATGATTTTGAAAAATTACTCGGACTGTTATACTTTAAGATACCTATGTCTGTACTTAGCATCTACTCAGACAAGAGTCTCTCAAGAACGAAAGTAAAACCTTCTTCAACGCAAGATATCCGAGGCCCCCCGTTTTGGTCGGATTGTCGTAAAGTTGAGTGAAGAAGAACCTGACTGATGAAGTTTCTTCCCTAAAATAAGCAATGACCTTTTGCTTGATGTAAAAATAGCACCGAAAAACAGACATCCGATCATGTGCACATCATTAGCTTCGCAAAATTGCACATACTTGTGGTGGAGCGTTACCCATCCTGCTCCCCAGTTTCCACTCCTTATCTCACTCTGCGTCCGTTCACTTTGAGGCGTGGAGCTGTGATGTCATAAGGAAGGTGTTTGAATTCAATTTGACCAGGAATGGATCGTAATCTCGAAGCATCAGGTCCTTGTCGTGCTGAGCAACCTGATCTTATTTTGCTGCACTCCCTTGCTCGATTGAGTGTCTGTTTCCTAGATGCTGATCATATTTTGCTGCTCTTCTTTGAAAACTTGAGTGCTGGTTGCTTGGATATCGTTGAGACGTTGCTAGAATTACTTGAAGTGCTAAAGTGATCATTAACTTGATTCTTGCCCATGTCTGACAAAAAATGCATTGATGATAAAAGCTTTAGATCTAGTGACTCCTTGAATGTTTTTAGATACCGTATAATGGGAAAAGATTTTCAAATCATTATAATTCACATCACATTTTATGTTGTTAAGGTCATTGTAAGAAGATATATTATTATAAACTGCTAATTTGTATCACATTTCTACCAGAAATATGAATAATGATGTTCTATTTTGAGAATATGAATGATGAAACATTTGATTCATATTATCCATACAACCAGTTTATAGTAATTGAGGTTGTATTGCACACACCAGGACAATGTTTGACCAAGTTAAGAAAGACTTTAAGAACGACTCTACGCATGACAGGTATCAGTTCTTGTGCTCATTAACATACTCCAGTCTTTCTTAAAGATGTGCGTAACTTTAAGAATGACTTGGTGAAACACCACCCTGGGCTAATTTTGTCCAATATTATTTCATTACACGTTATACTGTCATTTTCATCTTCACCTTCATTCTCATCTATTTTATTTACATCATCATCACCTTAATCGTCATTATGTATATTATTAGCACTTTGGTTGCTTCATTAGTTGGATTGTACAATAATCAGTTTGTGGAAAGGGCTAACTCAGCATTATCAGCATTATCATCATCATCGTCATCACCACCAGCACCATCATCCACAACGTCATTATCATCATCATCACAATAAAAGACATATCCCCCATTCTCACATCCTACAAGATTTTCTCCTCCAGTCTGATTGAGATGTGAATGTGTAGTGTTATAAACATTCCCAGGTCCCCACAAATTTTGATGTGGGAGGCTGGCAATTTGTCATGCATGTCCTGCATACTCATCGACAGTAAGCTAGATCTACAAGTCTTCCTCCTTCAAGATCCTTAATCCTCATTCACATAAGATACATTTTATCATTATCATCATCATCATCATTATCGTCATCATCATCATCATCATCATCATGGTCATCATCATCATCATCATCACAGTCATCATTATCATTATCATTATCATCTTTATCATCATCATTATTATCATAATTATCATCAATATCATTATCATCATCATCATCATCATCATCATCATCATTTTCATCATCATCATCATTATCATCACCACTACCATCATCATCTTCATCAGTGTCATCAGTAGCATCACCATTATCATCGTCATCGTCGTCACCACCAGCACCATCATCTTCAACGCCATCACCATCATCACAATGAAAGACGTATCCCCCATTCTCACATCCCACCGAATTTTCTCCTCCACTCTGATTGAGATGTGAAGTGGTAAACATTCCCAGGTCCCCACAAATCTTGATGTGTGGGCTGACATTTTGTCATGCATGGTCTGCATAGTCAATGACAGTGTGTTAGATCTACAAGTCTGCCCCCTTCAAGATCCTCACTTTGTTTACCACAGTGGATCATCGGAATTGTTTTCATCAACATCATCATTTATATCATTATCATCATCACAGTCATCATTATCAATGTCATTATTATCACCACCATCATCATCATCATCATCATCATCATCATCATCATCACAGTCATTATCATTATCATTATCATCTTTATCATCATCATTATCATAATTATCATCATTATCATCATCATCATTATCATCACCATCATCATCATCCATCACCACCAACCACCACCACCACCATCATCAATGCAAACATTCCCAGGTTCCTTTTAATCTTAATGTAGAGAGGGAGCCATTTGTCATGCATGGTCTGCATACACTTTGCAATCACAGTGGTTCTACTGGTCCATTTTTGGTCAATATTCTAATTCTTCATCCCTGGAGATTTGGCTAGAGAAAAATATTTATAGAGAGAGAGAGAGAGAGAGAGAGAGAGACAGACAGACAGACAGAAACAAATAGAGGGTGAGACGGAAAGAAGGACATATGCTTATAGAAAGGTTTTGCTAGATAGAAGCAAATAGGCAAAGACAGAGAAAGGGAGTAAAAAAACAAATAAACATATATGGGAACCAAAGGGGACAAACACAGAGAAAGAAACAGATAGAGATGGAGTGAGGAGGGAATAATGTGAGAAGTAAAGAATAAATAACCTCTCTCCCCAAAGCGACTAATGTACATACTCTAAAGCAATTTCTCTGTTCACTATGTAAATATTGAACCTGAATGTAGGGTCAAGTAAAAGTAAATCATTACCAATGATCCAGATGATCAGATCCAAGATGCATGGGGTTTGGGGAAATTAAGTGAAAATGGGGAAAAAAAATCAGAAATGAAGTGCATGATGAAACACATAAACAATCTCCCATTTTCTCATAGTTTTTTATTTAATCTTTGCTAAAGGGAGAGGAGCTAGGCCCTAGTATTTTCATTTTACACAGAAATTTGGGTACATTAAGGGGGAAGGGTCTGTTCAGCCCCCCCCCCCCCCCCCCGGTTTTTGCATTACACTCCCCAATTTTCCGCTATGAAAAATGGACAATGAATGACCCAATTTATCAATTAATCAAAGATAGCCCGCTATCCGCACATTAAAATTGATGAATGGCTGTCACAAGTATTGTTTGCACTAACCTGTGTTCACATCTCATGTAGATAACAAATACCAAAAAATATTGATAAAGTGGAACACATGGAGAAGGGAAAGAGGAGATAGAAAGAGCAGAGAGAGGGGGGGGGGGTGAGCAAGAGAGAAGAATAGAGACACACATGAAAGATCAATCAAATATAATCTATCACTCCCGCATTGAAATGGATGACCCAATTTTGTTTGCACTGTTCTGTATTCATATCTTCTAAGATAAGAAAGACAAGAATACTCTATTGAGAAAGTGGAACACATAGAGAAGGGAAAAGGGAGCTAGAAAGGACAGAGAGAGGGGGAAGGGGTGAGCAAGAGAGAAGAAAAGAAACACACATGAAAGATCAATCAAATATAATACATAACTCCCGCATTGAAATGGACGAATGGATGACCCAATTTCGTTTGCACTGTCCTGTGTTCACATCTCCTGTAAATAACCAAGACAAGAAAACCATTGATAAAGTGTTACTTAAAGATTTAAAGGGAAAAGACAGAAAGTGCATAGAAAGAGGGATATAGAGTGGCGAGCAAGATAAAATAAAAGAGACACGTATAAAAGGTAAATCAAAGATAATCCAGTACTACGAAAAATCAATTGATGAATGGCTGACACCATTTGTGTTTACATTGTTCTGGAGTCATATTTTCTGTAGATAAGAAAAACAAAAACTATTGATGAAGTGTTAATATAAATAGAGAAAAAAAAAAATAGAAATGATGGAGGGGAGAGAGAGGAGGGAGCACGAGAGACATATATAGAAGATTAAATGAACTTTGATGATTTAATCCATAGATGAGTGATGGAACAAATACATTTTTGCATTCAGGACATCCTTCTACATGTTCTGACTGCAGAGAGCTTGTTCCAGCAATCTATATTGTACTTGGTCTGTTTGTTATTCTTTATTTACATCTTTCCTCTGCCGCACTCGGGAGATGAAAATATTGACACGTCAAGAGAGAGAGATAGAGGGGGGGAGGAGGAAAGTAAGATAGGTTAAGGTGATAAGGAATAGACAAAATCTATAGATCTGTTTACTTCATATCCTCTTGCCTGCTGCTGGAAATCTTGTGACGTGATTACATTTCGAGAGAGAGAAGTGGAGAAGGCAAGATACAAAGATGAAACTAGAGAAAAGGTATTTGAAGACACATCTCAAAGAAGGGATGAAAGACTGGATATGTCAAAAAGAAGATTCATTAGAAAGATGGAAGCCTTTGAGACGATGTTTGGATATACCTAATATTTTAGTGGGTTTTTGTGCAGTCCATACATTATATTAGCATAAAATGTTACCGTTTATTTACATTTGTTCAATAGATTTGCACCAATCTTTCATGTTTATTACTTACTCTTTACACATGCACTCCACTAATAGAGTATTGATAAGCTAATAATATTTGTTGTTGAATGCGATTAGACATTACAACAATTCCGAGTCTATCTGAATTACAGATATCTTTCGCTTTGGAAAGATTGCATGCGCCTTCAGATTTACATTCTCTTAAGCACCCTCTCTTACAAAATTGACAAGCTACTAGGATTAATATTTAAGGAGGGTTGAGAGATTATACTTTTGATATTTCCTGTATGAATAGTGTATCTTGAATGTCATATTAGTAAACATAGTAAGTACGAAGGAAAGTGTTTTACTTGAATATGCCTGCAAGCTTAGAAGCAGACATGTATTTCAACAGACATATTCATATGGTGGTAAAAGTGTCAACAACATGCCAGACGGGTTCGACTGGCGGGAATTGGTATCCCATCATGCATTGTTGATTCAGCTGCAGTCTGTTGAATGAGATCTTCTTCCAAATGATATCCCTGCGTTTTTTTCAGAGAATGAGTGTTTGCAGAGACTACATTTCCCTCTTGAACATTGTCTGTATGTCTGTCTTTCTCTCTCCATCTCCATCTCTATCCCCCTCTCTCTCTCTCTCTCTCTCTCTCTCTCTCTTTCACTCTCTCTGTATATTTCCCTGATCTCTTCAACCTTTTTTTTCCCTCTCTCTCTCTCTCTCTCTCTCTCTCTCTTTCTCTCTCTTCTCAATTACTCTGTCAATCTTACCACTGTTCACCCTTTACTCTTTCCATCCCTAAAATGTAGAAGCAATATTTTAGCTAATTAAATTTTAGCAAATTCAGGTATGATGACGCATTATCATGCTGTAATTTTCAAAAGTTTATTGGCATTTATAATGAATGAATTTTTTTGGCAAACTCATGTTACAAAAATTAATGGAAATGAAACCCAAGCAAAATTGTTAGCTTATACTTTAAAACTCTTTTCCCTTACTCTTTCACCCTCCCCCTCCCCATTCTTTCTATTTTCCCTTTCCTATATAGTAGGATAGAACGATTAATGATCAATAAAAATATACATAGAGAGTTATACATATTATTCAATATGGTTGAATAAAAATTGAATTAAATTGAATAGATATTTACCAAGAGAGAGTGATAGATGGATAGATGAAGGACAGAAATTTTTCACAAACAGACTGTGGATTCGTCCATGCGTTTATATTGTAGTTAATGAAATCATCACTCCTGATGTACCATTGCCCTACGCCTCTTGCGGCATAACTCCTGTTTAATGGAAAGGAACTTTATCGTTTAATCATGTGAGGAGAATGGGAAATTATGCTTTCAAACGATCCAGTCACACCACTTTATGCAGACAAATACATCGTTGGTGCCTGTGTGAGTCATGCCACCGGAATTGGGGGCAATTTTTATGACATACTAAAATTTCTAATCAATGTCTTTCCAAACCATGCAAATATCCTCCAATATAGACATGAACGAAAAAAATGTGTTTCTCAAAGACAAGGGCATATTTGCAATTTTACATTATAATATTTTATCAATAATAAAAAAAAAAAAAGGTGTGTGGGTTAGTTTGGTGAATATTTGTTGGTCTGTTATTTTACATGTGTGTATTAATGAGACAAGAAAATAATTTTTTGTCAATAACTTGAAAATTAGCCTCATCTGAATTAATCTTCCAAGTGAACTCCAAAGGCTAATACCATGCCTATATGTAATATGGATGTAGCTTCAATGCATCCCTATGCAACAGAGGTTCTGCCAAGAGTTATTGACTGCACTAATATTCTTACACATTCTTCTGCTTTTTGACGTGTGTTCGTATCATTGTGATTATATAATCTTTTAAAATCCATTTGAACATGGTCTCTAATACATCATTATAATCTTTGTCTGTATTCAAGAAAAATGTTTATAGAATACATCTTGAGTGAAATATAATACATCTTTTGTATATAAAAAAGGATTATTTAGTAAAAAGAAATATTTTCTCATTATGTTGTATTTTTACATTGGACTATTTTCTACCTGTATTGTGCAATGGAATCTTTCATGACGCTGCTCTTAAAGTTAAGCAGGACTGGAACATGTGTGTTCTCAGGTGCTAATTTACGGAGGCGCCGTAGTGTAGTGGTTCTGACTCTCGCCTTTCAACCAGAGGGTCGTAGGTTCGAATCCCACCTATGGCGTCAATTTCCTTCAGCAAGAAATTCATCCACATTGTGCTGCACTCAACCCAGGTGAGGTGAATGGGTACCTGGTAGGAATATTTTCCTTGAAATGCAAAGTGCGCTAATAAAGTGGCTGCCGGGCTAAAGCCAGGGTAATAATGCTGCAATTGTAGAGCACTTAGAGAATTCTAATGAAGAGTTGATAAGCGCTATATAAAAGCTGTGTATTATTATTATTAATTTAGCTGCAAATATGTTATCATTGAGTGCATGACGGGATCACCAGTCATGCTAACATTTGTAACATACAGACAACTTTATGTAACACCCACCCACAAATTGTGTTTCAGTGATCTATCAAATACATTGACACCAAAATATGACATACATTGCTTTTGGGTTGGACAATATTGTACACATACAATTGCTTGATACATAATGAATGCATTTAGGTGCCACTATACTGTAAAAGCCAATGTTTTAGCCTATATGATTTGTAGCCAATTCAATGAATTTAAGACCTTTTCACAAACTAGCAAGTTGTTTTTCTGTGTTTTCAAAGATTATTGAGCAGATGTCTATGGGCATTGTAATGAGGGAAAATTTTTGCTAATTTGCAAACAATAAAGCCCCACACAAATTTCAGCTCATATAGTATGTTGGAATGATCTACCAATTAGATTGGCACCAAAATATGAATTACAATGCTTTTGAATTGTACAGTATTGTGTACATACAATTGCTTGATACCCAATGTACACATTTAGGTGTCACTGATTACTGACAGTGTGACTGGGATATAAGGTATCTTGTCATTCACAAGAAAAGAATTGAGTCTCGAGTAATGCTGCCAACAGACTAAAAACACATTAGCCATTCAGAGGATGATCATGATTAATTCCTCTGTTCTGTTCCCAGTAATTTGTCAGTCACACCCATGTTACTTGGGTAACAGATCATAGAGAAAATAAAAGAAAGATCAGCCCATTTATCTCTGTCTTGTAATGGCAACTCCTAATCATGTCAGTTCTTAAGGTTCGTCTGTTTGATTGTTTGGATCTTATTGAGTAAAATGTGGTATGAAATGTGAAGAAATATCAATGATGGCTGTGTGTCAACTAATTTTTACTTGTTATTTTTGTCATTTTTTTAGGTAATTCATCTATCATTATAAGGGACTTGTGTGATTTCTAATTCTTTGAAATGTATTTTGAAATTTGTATTTATTGTATGGGCATGGTTTATGATTGTTTCTATTAACGTACTGCAAAGATGCATCGCTCAATAAATATTTTGGATACTGTATATTTCATGGTAAGAGATCAATGATTAGATGAGTTTAAGATTTAGAGGAATGCTGCTTGCAATGTGATTGGTTTTAAAAGAGCATCCATAATTGTGTAGAGCGCTCACTCATATGTAAGATAATGCTTAATGGGATACCTCAACTATTTAGTAACAATTCTAAAAAATAACTTGTTGATCATACCAAGATGTCCATTTTTAATTTCCCATGCTTAAACTGTTTGACTGTGGTCTACTTCCTGCAAATGTGTAGTTGTATAGAACTTGCATTCAAAACACTGGACAAATATAATGAAAGCTTGTCATACTCTACTGCATTGCATGTGAACCATGTGATAATAATTATGTCTTTTTATCCGCTTTCTCTATACTATTTCAGGATTTTGTACCAGACGTCCTCATGGAAGATGCCGAGGGTGGCGAGGGGTCAAGCATGGGTCAAACTGGAGCCAGAGGTCACCAGGCGTATGGCACAATGGATCATACCGGTAGCGAACATATCTCATATCAACCTCAGGTAGATACAGAATCATCAGAACAAGAGGAATAGGCTTGAATTCATGTCATCTAGCTTCCAACCATGGGTCAAAATAGGGTCAAATAGAGGTCAGAGGTCACCATGCGTAAAGTGCAATGGATCATACTGGTAGCAACATACCTCCTACCAGCCTCAGGTAGACACAGAATCATCAAAACAAGAGGAATGTTCTTGAACCCTGCCATATACTTCCAACTGTGGGTCAAGCATGGGTCAAATAGGGGTTAAAGGTCACTCTGGTAATGAGTACATCTCTTACCAGCGTTTGGTAGAGGAACAGGCTTGTGACGATGTCATATACATTCGAACTATGGGTCAAACATGGGTTAAAGGTCACTCTGGTAGTGAGTATAACTTTTACCGCCGGTAGACACAGAATCATTGGAACAAGAAGAATAGGCTTGTGACCATGTCATATACCTTCCAACTATGGGTCAAGTATGGGTCAAACAGGGTTAAAGGTCACTCTAGTAGGGAGTACAACTCTTACCGGCATTTGGTATACACAAATTCATCAGTAAAGAAGGAATAGGGTCAAGCTTGAACCCAGTCATCTAGCTTCCAGCTGAATCATTTGGATGTAGTGTGCACTTTTTGGTTGTAAATTAGATTGTAGGAAAGTAGTAGGCTATAATTAGACTAAAGACTTCAATGAGACTGATCTAATGTTCTTTGCGATCTCATTCCTATCACACCTCGATCATTGCATCACTAGTAGTAATGTTTTAAACAGATATAGGGGGTGTTGCTCAAAATCAACTGCAAATCAACTGCAACTTTGCACAATGTATCGCGCATTTTAATTCGCGCACGGTACGCGCATTTAACTAGATGCGCATAAAACAATGGTTTTGATTGGCGCGTTCCGATCAACTGCAACTTGCGATAAATTACAACTTTTGAGCAACACCCCCATAGAATTGTTAGAATGCAACAAAGAGTTTCAGATTAATGCAAAAAGCTTCAACCAGTGCACATTTTTTGCTTTGCCTTTAGGTTAGGGTAGCCATCGCTGCTACCTTTTAAAAAAAATACTTGTATGAAATGTGTTACCTCATTTAACTTTTCATACTCATGTGATAAGAATCGTATTACCAATGAGATTTCATGATCAAGATTATGTACTCATCTCCCAAGCAAATCTCATTAAAACTGAATACCCAAGCATGATTTCAACCAGACATCAAAGATGATTGCCTATAGTGAAGATATCCTAAGGGGAAAAAGTGGTAATTACAAACAGATTTCCTTTATTCGCAGAATCCATTTATCTTTACATTCCCTAAACATAGGTAATTGAGAATGAGGACTCTGCTGCAGGCTTACATATATAATGGAACATCATTAATCACAAGTCATTCAAACAAATCTACTTCAATATTGTCTGAAGAAGATGATGAATGTGATTATGATGCAGAAAAAAAACAGTATGCCATTATCCAATTCAATAATATATTTTGATACTACTGGGGTTAACATGCGTTCCGAGACAAGAAAATTTATTTTTTGTCTATAAACAGTGAAGATCAGATATAAAGAATGACGTATGATTATGGTTGGAAGTGGATGTTTACTTCATTCAAGCTCATTCAAAATGATATGAAGGAAATATGAATAGTTATTAAGAGCTTCCACGCTCATAGATCCCAGTCAAAAGAGGTTTATATTTAGGTATGAAATATAGTTTGAAGTAGAAGAACTATTAAAAAAGTTATTAACTAATGTATATCTGTATATTGGAAAGACTGTGTGGTATATTGGATGTTGCAATATTAATGTTATGGAGGATATGATGTATTTACAATTAGGTATAGAGAATGTGATTATATTAACAATTGGACAATGTATTTTAGATATCCCATTCTTCCTTCAAGGAAACTATATAGAGATAAAGATGTGAAGATGTTTCTATGGGTATTTTCAATCCCTTCTCATTGTTTGATGTGTTTAAAACAATGCTTATTATTGAAGTATGCAAGGTGAAAAATCTGGATGCTTTTAAGACATGTTGATTTCACACCTGTAGATATATATTTATTCACAGGATTAATTAGAGAGAAAATCTACCTCTCATTTCTATATGTTTATATATGTAATTATATTTAGTCATTCTAAAATTTAATGCCTTCACTTTTCACAATCTTGATCTTATTTCCTTTGCTCATTGAGCATTCTTGGCTTCCTTCTATAAGAACTTTAAAAAATATCAAGTTGATCTAAGTCATTAATTTCACAAATAATTTCAGATGCAAATACAATGCATCATGCCAAATTCTGACTTGCTTATGTTGGTAATAGTAATGTCTTTATAAAATGCCAAGTACTTATCAACAGTTCTATAGAGGATGTTTGATTTTAAGGAACTGTTATATTTATCTATGACTTCAGATTGAAATTCTATCCGAACTTTATTCAGCTTATGACTATTTAATCATAAATGCCAGCAATTCCTTCTTCTGAGATGTCAGTACCCATAATAGTTAGATATTCATATTTCGATATGCAATACCTATTTGTTTAGGGCTCATTTGCTGCCCATATGTGAAATATTTTTCAATATTTTCTTCATGAATCCCAGACAAGGGAACTGAACTAATGGGATTAGAATGTTTTCCCATTCTAATTGATTTATATTGGATCATGTTGTGATTTGTTGGAGCAACATTGTGCATCAAATTTCAATTAGGATTCATAGGAATATTACAATTATTTAGAAGGTGAAACCATTTTAATACTTATGCTTTTTCATATATGCAACCTACCATTGCTATGGACAAGTTTTGAGAAGAGAGAGAGTGAGTAATCTTGTGTAGAGGTTATATTTGGGATATTAGATTGAAATACCCTGTGACCACTTATTTTCTCAAAGTCATTATTTCATTTTTAGGGTAAAACTAGGTTGAGGGGAGATTTATCTACATGTATTATGTCATTTTCAGTTAAATATGATAAGCTTGTATGTCAATTGTGAGTCAATTTCCAATATCTGTAAAAAGGTCAAAATAGTCAAAGCTCAATAAAACAAAGAAGATCTTTAGCAACAAATTTCCACCCTCATAAAACAAAAACACCAGGAACAAGATGATTTTGGAGAGCTGGTAAACTCATTACGATGCCTAATTTTGTCATGTTTGTCAAAAATGTTGCTGTCTTTCATCAAAATGAGGTCATATCATATCGTATATTTCATGTATGTGGAAAGAAATCAATATATGGGTCAAAGAAATTGGTTTATTGGCTCAGGCTAACACCATTCAGAGAAACAGTATCTTGTTCATTTGATTTCCTTATGAATCTTCCCTGTGTGATAAAAGAACCAATTGAAGCAATCAGAGAATGTGATATTTACCCTCTCGTACTTCCGTGAAACGATGCGGATGGTTTTATCTTGCCAGCTGGCAGGATACGTGGCCTAGTTTTAAGGATGTTTGTCATCGCAGGTTGTAGGTTTACGGCAAGAGTGAGAGATCAGATATGGATTTTCTGTTACAGCTTATATTAAATTTTCAGTAAGAAAGGAGAAACTATAAATAGATGGGGTTGAATTCTTCCTTTTTTGCCATAGGATATTTCTTTGTTTTTAGTATTACCTCTATGGCTCAGAAATACCTTTATTAGTTTCAGGGCATGTGCTTTTATAGGAAATATGTTCCAGAATCAGAGTAAACAAAATATGATATGGATATGTTATTGCTTGAATGCTTGAAATGTGTTTCCAAGAAGCCATTGACTAATGAATATCTCACATCCACAATGTATAATACTGAAAAAAGTCTGATCTTTTGATTCAGGGACTTGTGAAAAATATCCATCTTTAAGAATGTACCCCCAATAGTGATTAAATATGAACAGCTTTTTATTACCAGAACACTCCAAATATAGTTTTTCTTTCTAATGTAATACAGGTGATTTTAGGTACTATTTTGGTCTCACCATTTCAGCGTTAGTTCAGTTTCAGTTTAATTTATTTTCATTTAAATTCAAATCAAAATATAATTTTTAAAAAAATCTATTACAAAGTTTCAAATAAATCATGAAATATTTAAACTGAAGACAATGATATCACTATCTTGCCATTTCTAAAAGAAAAGAATTATGATAATTTTTCACCCGCACTTCTCTGAATTGCTTGTGCAAACAGAACCTTTTTCACTACCTTGTTTCCTTTCAGTTACGTGTAGGACATTGGAGATTACATGTAATGAAAACCAGTTTTAAATTATAAATGAGTAAATGACAAGTTGTAAAATGGCTTGTTAAATCACTTTTTTATAACCTCGCTGAAAGCATTTATGGGCCAGAATATGTATGCCAACTCAAAATTAGTATTGAAAAGTGGTGATCGGTGTATTGACATAATGAAAGCTCAAACATTCATTGTGTATAATGCAGTGTACTGGCCTGGGCGTTAATTCAGATCTATGTCACAAATGTAATAAAATATGGTCGTGCTATATATTGAGTGAACATTGTAGCGATATGCTTACTAAAAAGTGTGTCATTTTCAGTTCCATTTTGATGAAGAGTCAACATTGCATTTCTAGTGAAACTGATATCGGCTAACATTGAATATAAACTTAAGACCAGAAATAAAGTGTATACATGTACAGTATTATTAATTTTGTGAAGGCATTAGTTGGCATCTTGTTGCACCAGCTACCTCCATCGAAACAAAATTGAACCAAAGTTGGACAAAAGCAAAAGCCAGTCATGAAAAAATCTAGTCCCATACCTTTGTATTGAATTGTTTGTAATTCTGATGAATAGACCCAACAAAATTCCTGAATCAAAGTCTTTGTGAATTGGGATTGTAAAAACAGATTGCAGATCATCAGACATATTTCATTGGAGAAATATGGCAATGGTTACCATTTTCATTTATTGATATCATATCTCAACATTTAAGATGTTGAATCATTTGATTTCAGCTCCATTTTGTATCCAATCATATGGATTACTAGGAATATCTCTGATTTATTGTAAGATGGGAGATTGCAATTTTGCAAGATTTTTTCAATCTCTCTTTTTGTTCTACCAATATATGCTTCTCTTCATCTGTAGGCCTATGTTTATTTTTCTGTGAAATGTTTGTCTTGAGAAACTTGTTGACAGTACTATTCAATGTAAACTTTAAGAAAATGCATAAGTATATGACTTATTTCATGTGTTGGTAATCATACATTTATGTATATGCAAGTTAACTGGTGTAGCGGTTGTGCCTATGTGGTGGTTAATTATTTTACTATGATATTAATAATAAGAAAAGTTAGATGAACTCTGTAAAAGTTGTAATTGTGAAAACTGTTTCATTATGCTTTGAATGAGGATTCATTTCAGTTGGTTTATCTTGTTATCTTTTGGTAAACAGTACTTGCTTTATGAATATTTTTATGTATTTCTATGTTTTTATGTTAGTAAAAGTATTCAGTGGATGAAATATGTAGAAATCATTCCATTTTGATGTGTAACGTGCAATCTCCTGGTGTAATGTATTATAAACCAATATTTATTGTAAAGAATTGGATGATGTTTCATCTATGATTCAAATTTGAATTGTGGTAGTTTATGCATCAAGTGAAATATCAATTATTTTATTGGGACATTTATCTTGGCATTTGATAATACTATATTAGATAGGGATTATATCATACTGTAACTGAATATGGGTGTCCATGCTTGCATTTTACTAGGTTACCAGATCACAATATGGACTTGATGAAATATGTCATCATATTCCGCCATATGTTTTCTACGGTTAGATGTTGGGGTGATTCTACAAAGATATATCCGTCAAGTTATTTTTACTGAGTGATATTGTTATACAGTTCTGTATAAATATGATAACCGATATAACCGATGCTTCACAATTTATAAAGAAAAGGATGATGGTTTTTATCAAATACTTTAGATAACTGTAAACATGTTGATCTTTCTCGTGGATCTATGGGCACTTCATTGGAAGGAAGGGGTAATTCAGGATGTGGTGAATATGACAAGGTAATTTAAACAACATATATACATACATTGCTCTCTCATTATTTTGTGGTTTCTTCTCAATAACCAAAGCAGTATACATAATTGGATCGGCTAGATTGAATATCTTATGATTGGCACTCAATTTAACACCAATTATAAAATAAGGGGGTGTTGTTCAAAATCAACTGCAAATCAAGTCCAACTTTGCATATTGTAACACATATTTTCATTCATGCATGGCATGCGCATTCAACAACAAGCACATGAAACAAAGATTTTGATTGGCACATTACGATCAACTGCAAAGTGCAAACAATTACAACTTTTCAAAAACATCCCCTTAGAATGTCCTGGATGACAGTTTTCATTTTAACATCAAATTACATTTTGCTTTATGAGTCTGCCTTTCAATATTAAACAGGGCTCTTCTACTTCCTGTGGGTATATTTAATGTATTACTAAATGTCATCTTACTCATATAATATCAATCAAAAGAATAGAACATGTGAAACATTTGTGCTGTGAAAGTGCTAAAATGTAAATCAGAGGTTTGTAAAATGTAGTAAGTTATTTATAGTGGATTACATGAATTGTCTGTGTGCCATGATATTTATGCAAATGAATATTTGATTTGATGTCCCGACATCAGGATTATTCTCAAATAAATACAAAGATATCATGCTGTTACAGCAAACTTATGTGTGTGTATCATTTTATTATCTGCCGATATTCTATATCATTTTGTATTCACTGCTCTGCTTTGATCCTTTTATATCTTTTATATTCAGATCTACCCCCCCCCCCCCCCCGTAACATAAAGGTTTGTGATTAATCGCCAATGAAAATTGTCAATCAAGCTCAAGCTCTTCGTTGCATATGCATTTTGTTCAATAGACTGACCAGTGATCAATCAGAAATTAGTAATTAATTGCAATGTTACAAACCCCAGGTCCCGTTTTTTTTTACCTTTTTATGATTGTGTGCTCCCAGTATATAATTCATGTGCAAATGCTTCTTCATATGTGCCAAACTTCTGGTATGTTCATATGGTTACAAGTTAGAATGTGAATAGCCAAATCACTGGACTAAATTATTTGTGAGGGGAGAAATCATGGGAACAAATAATCATTTCTTTTAAAGCTGTTGATGAGATGAACCATAAATTTACACAATAATACATCTCATTTTTTTTCACGATTAAAGCACTGCCTGCTTTAGGTTGTGGTTTGTATATTGACTCAATTTTATATTTGATTTGGTCAGATTTTATCTTGACATTAGGCAACATACTGTCCTTACAAGTATCAATTCAAATCCATTGAAACAATGTTGAACACAATGTAAACTATTTCCACAAAATAAATTCGGTCATGGACAATAGAGCCATACGCCTCGTATTAAACTGTGCGGACACAACAATAACAAGCCGGTTCCGATTTGAATAGCTATACAATGGAGCATTGAATTGGCTCTCAATTTAATTTTTCTGAAATAGATTTTTATTTTGTTGGTGATATTTTGCTCCAGTATGCTTAGAAATTTGCTCTTGTTGTTGAAAAAAATGCACCAAAGTTTAGACAGAGTTCATGAAGTAATTTTCATAATTAATTGTCGAGTGGACAACATGTCGCCTAGTACATCAAGAGTGTATTTATTGTTACCAATATTTAATTGACAGTTTATAGAAGAGAAGAGGAGGGACTGTATTTTTTTACTACTTTGTTGGGTTAAATGTCAGGGTTTTTATTGGGAGGATGAGCGAGTGAGGGAAAGAGAGAGAGAGAGAAAGAGGGTGGATTTAGTATTATGTAGTATATAGAGTCACTATCAATTTTTGTTGTATTTTAAAACATGGGCAACTTACTTTATTAGCAGTACTTGTGCTTACATGCATGCATCCATCTAAACACATGATTACTGTAAAATGATAATTATCTAAAGTTAAAAGTGGCCTGTATTTTCACAGACAATTCTGGCTACTCTGCTGACATCAGACGTTGCAATTTACAGTGTGAGGTATAGTGCACGTTCGAATCCTTTGGTCGCCTGCTATCATTATAAAGCTCAAAACAAGGTGTATTGCCTTGTAATCCCACTGAAATCCTGTTTAGCTTTATGGTGATAACCAAAGAATTCTGAATTGCACTGTTGCTTGATACATTAAGAACAAAATTATGCGAACATTGTATCACATTATTACTTAAGCCAGTTCCAATGTTAAGTGGTATCGAAAGAAGCATTGAGATTATGTTACACTTAATTTTACGAAAATCATTGTAATTCTGTTTCGAGACGCAGGATATTTAGAAATCAAAATGTTATGAGTGAGCCTGTTGAAATTTCCTGTTGCTTATAATTCCAATTTTTGTCCTGGATGAACATCAAAACACAAAGACATATAGTTTTTCACCCTAACCATTTTCCAGCTTGGGATAAAATGAAAATCTTTACATAATGTCATGTTCATGAGAGACACATCTCCATCAGGCGGGCCAATATAGAGACATAATGAATCAGGCCATAATGCTGGTCGTGATTAAGCGCAAAGATGAAAGACGTGAAGGAAGCAATCTTACATTAATGTTCATGAGACTCCCTGGCTACCATGAGCTTCAAAACATGCTCTAAGCAACGAGGAACCAAGCCTGACAGAGATACTCCATCAATTTGAATGTAATCGTTAAACATTTCAGACAAATCGAATCTTCGATGAAATTTCATGTTTTGAGCAGACTTTTCCTAGTACACGCTCACGGGCGCAATTATTGTACGTTTTTGCGTAATTCACATTTTTATCTGTCGAGTTATTCTCCTTTCCCTCCTTCCCATCTCAATCGAGATAGTTTTTGACAATTTTCCCCTTCAGTTGATACCTTGATGTTTCTCCATCTATTACTTCTTTCTCCAACCCTCCGTCATTACCTGGTTTTACTTCTCCTCCTGATTATCCTTCCCCCTCCCGCCTCTTCCCATCTTCTCCCATCTTACCTTCTTCTTCTGCATCCTACTCCTTTGTATCTCCTCTCCGCCGCATCCTCCTCCTCACCTGCTCCTCCCTACTACATCTTCCCTATCCCTTCTTCTTTCTTCTCCCTCCTCCTCTCTCTTCTCTATATACTTCCTCACGCCTCCTCCTCCGCTTTCTTTCCTCCCCAATCCTCTCCACTCTTCCTCTTCCTTTTCTTCATCCTCCTCCTCTCCTCCTCTTCCTCCTCGTCCTCCTCCTCGCCCCCCTCCTCGTCTCCTCTTCTTCCTCCCCATCTCTACCTCCTCCTTCTCCCTCCTCCTCACATCCCCATCTACAGCACTATTCTCTTTATCCATCCTCTTTCTCCCCATCCCCTTCCACCTTCTCCACCTCCTATAAGCACATCAGTATTGTCAATTGTCTCATCCCCATCCTCATTCATCATCACTACCTCTAGCCATATTTTCCAGACTAAATCTAATTAGGGAATCTTGAAAAGGGATGAAATATTACCTTTCAATACCTGTCATCTTCAAAAGCTCAATGAATGATGCTATTACCAAGAGAACAGTTTTCAGAATTGAGAGCTTCAACGACAATCGTTCTGAAGTTGCAAATGGAAGAGTCAACTACCTAGGAAAACGGCTAGTACTTCTTATAAACCAAAGATTAAAATCAGGTATCCAGTACCTCATCTTGATCTTTAACCTTCTTAATCCGAGATGCACACATTTTTAAGCATTTTTCTCACCTTCACCCAACATTATCTTCTTAATTATAATAATAATAATTAGATAATTTATATAGCGCAGTCACTATATGGATATACTCTACTGCGCTGTAATGTTAGGGTCTGTGGATATTGTTACAAAAATAATGCATATATAGGTACAAGATATCATTGAAAAGTTTCAAGAAATAAATGAGTTTTCATCAAGTTTTTAAAAACATCTACAGATGGAGATGATCTTATTTCTATTGGCAATTTGTACCGAAGTTTTGGAGCAGCACAGCTGAATGCGCAGTCACAAAGTGTCACTTTTGTTTTAAGATGTGGCAGTTTAAGAATAAGTTTGTCCTGTCTACTTCGTAAATTCTGGGAATATTTGTTCGACTTAAACGATACTAATTCAGACAAGTAATAGGGGGCCTGACCGTTAAGTGATTTGTAGGTGAGCAACAAATTTTTGAATGCGATCCTTTGTCTTATGGGCAACCAATGTAATTCAATAAGCACAGGGGTTATATGAGAAAAACGAGAAGAGTTGGACACAAGTCTTGCACATGCATAGACCAAAGTTAAATATCATGTTAATTCTTTTGTAAAACAGTGAAAATGTAATTTCACTTTGATTCAAATGAGGAAACTGTAACACTAATTAATTTTCAATGATTACTTTACTCTATTGATAAAATGAGTCATAACTTACTCAATTCAAAATAACACGCTTATTCCATCGCATTAGAGGGTGATACGGGTGTAAATCCTAAGCAATATTGATAATAATTCAGAGACTGGATGGGGAAATTGATATCATTTCATGGGGATAATGATTTTAAGACAGAGGATGATTGTTTTGCACACGATAGAATAATATTGATTTTTATCTTCATGTTCCTTTCTTTTTTGTTTTTTTTTTTGTTGCTTGTCTTATCTTTTAGATTTGTCATTTTGCATATAGCAATGCTAACTGAGAGCGTTAGCACATACACCCTTCTGTATGCACGACAGCCGACAAGGACAGTGATTTAATCATGATAATCATCTTTATACACGCATCATTGAGAAGCAGCTCTGACCTCCTCCTTAGCCATTATTTCATCATTACAGACCGTGGTTAAGTGACCCCCTTTAAAACCTCATCATTCTATGTCCTCGAGAGGTGGACTTATAAGAATGAGAGGAAATAGATGAGTTTCCTATCCTAATCCATTTACGCTTTCTCTCTCATTCCAGTTTGTTAATTTTGTCCTTCTCCCCCTCCCTCCCCTCTCTCTTCTACCACCAGCCTCCCCCCTGTCTCTTATACACATCTAGATGTGTATAAGAGACAGG
>BQKZ01000003.1:350301-374862 GCA_036244855.1 Temnopleurus reevesii
ACTACACGCGTTCCCCTCAGAGTATGACTCTCCTCTGTTCGTGAGACCCCAAAATTCATCAGGCAGAAGGGGTTGTTGGTCTTCACGCCATCGAATCTAATTTCATCATCATCATTTACTCGTGGTTCTGACAGAAAGCACGCATAATCGAGAGGCCCATTGCCCCAGTCAAAGGACTTTATAGAAATATTAGTATTAGGAAAAGAAAACACTTTCAGGTCAAATAATTAACCCTCAAGGTGCTCTATATACTGCACTCCCTGTGCCAAGTTTATTTTGTGCGGCTTCTTGGAGCGGTTTTTAGAACTCTTTGATCCTTTTCACCTCTATAAATAGTTTTCTGCTTATCGTATGAAAAATAGCCTGCTAATACCTAGCAGGATGTGAGAACAATACAATAGCTCTAGAGTTAATCTGTACGATATACACAGTAGTAGTACACAGAGACTGTTATTACGATGCGTGTATACACGCACTTGGCACTCCTGCATATAAGTACACATGCATGATGTGGCACGTTACGGGTTAAACAAGTCTAAGGTAGATATGAAAACACTTCTTTTTCATGATGAGCACAATCAGAATTGCACAATTTAACCACCTCATATTTAACTATTTGAAATTATATTATACACTACAAAGGGTATATTTAGCTCTAAAAATAGGCCGTTCACATGTAATATATCTATTATAATTATATCCCCATTTTTATCGTATAAAATGTACCAGTAAAAGTCACCAAACGACTGCCGATGGCTCTTTCAAACCGGAACTCGGATCGAACAAAACCAGGGGCCGCTAACATAGAAGAGATACGACTAATTAAGAATTAGCTATATCTCTATCGTACACATTTTCCCATAGCCTTACGATTAATATTTATAGTAGGTTAAATGTTTCTTTCATGTTACAGGCCCCAGAAATGGTTAAATTGAACGCGTAGAACTTGGTAATGGAAATGTAACATACGCAACCCCCCCCCCCCCCCCCCCCCCTCCCCCAGGCAATCCTCGATTCGCCGCTGTAATAAAAAAAAAAGTGGGTTTTTTCTGGGCGAGTTTTGCCTTTAATGAATAAATGCAAACATACCCATATGACTCACGGTGTATCCCGTTGAGAAAGTGTAATTGCTTTATTTTCACAGTTGGTTGATTTACCGTTGCGTTTACATGTGAGCTCGGGGTTATGACTGTGAAAAGAGCGAGGCATTGCAAATTGTCCTTTTTAAGAAACATTTATGTGTTACGTCTAGTCGACGTGAACCTTACCATTGAAATATAGATAGCTGACCAATTTCATCATATATAGGTTAAATCAGGTATATCAATCATCTAGCAAAGACTGTAAGCAGTAATTAAACCTTTTTGAATGTGGGTAGAAGGATAAATACACTGTAAAATCCAACACCCAGGCCTAAATTCTATCAAATAATCAAAGTGTTTCAAAACCAATAACTTATTTCATACTTTTTCATTTTTGCCGGTTTTGGAACAACAAACAAATGAATCAATGTAATTGATGTAACATTTTTAGTGTGATCTGATACCGATTTCAATTGTGTGACTGATTTTGACACCAGAGTAATTATCAGCAATTAAATTTTAACTCCCTTTGGTACAATCCTAACTCGGCAAATCTTACTCCCCAGGACGATCTGACAAGCCGAAAAGAAAAAGGTGATCAACTAAAATTTGGCACCCCTTCAAAGCGCACATAACCCCCACCCCATGGAAAGCTCATGAAATAAGAGTGTAATGTTAATAATATTGGGGCTCCCATTCATATCCAGGGCACCGTATAATAATCATGTATGAAGTATCAAGAGAATAAATTTCGTCTCATAATAGTCCAGCTTCATAAAGCCTCCATGCACCTGCTAGCTGCAAGGCGTTATTGATCTGCTCCTGTGCAGGTGCTTGCCATAATGTTTTATCCTCTAAGCAGACAAGGAGAGAGCTTGTTTCTAGATGTGACTGAGATTCTATTTGCGTCCTTTTTGTATTTCTCTTAGACAAATCATTAGTTCTTGCTCACGTGATCCTTTGTCATTATCATCATCAGCTCCACCTTGAATGTGTATTGCATGAAAGAGAGAGATAGATGCATCAGCAGCATAAAAAAAAGATTCATGTTGATGATGACGATCACGATGAAGATGATCATGACGACGACGATGATGATGATGATGATGATGATGATGATGTTGTTGATGTTTATTCCAATTATCATGATCATTTAGATAAGCTTTTTATTACCATCATCACCATTGAAAACATTATTCATTTTTTCTTCAAAACCATAGTTTCCATCATCATTTAAACACAAAAACAGTATTTCCATAACTTACTGGCTCCTCAATTATCTCTTTCTCCTTTTGTCTGTCAATTTTACAATTTCTACAAAGTATTTCATATTACGTTACACTTTCTTTTCCTCTCTCTCTGAACTAGATACAAAGATACAACACACTCCTCCCCCTTTTACCTACTGTCTTTTTTCTCATATACACACGCGCTTCGTTTTAATCTGCCGTCTCTCCCCCCCCCCCTCTCTCTCTCTCTCTCTCTATCTATATATATATATATATATATATATAAAAGACGAGACGAGACGAGAAGTGTGCATTAATGCCAATAATATATATTTAAATAAATATTATTGGCATTAATGCACACTTCTCGTCTCGTGCCAATACGTGAACTAATAATATATATATATATATATATTATATTTATTTAAATAATATTTATTTAAATAAATATTATTGGCATTAATGCACACTTCTCGTCTCGTCTCGTCTTTTATATACCAATCCGTGCCAATACGTGAACTAATAATATATATATATATATATATATATATATCTCTATCTATCTCTCTCTATCATGCAACACACACACGCATACGCACATGTACCTCTGTTGCCCTATCTCAAAATTACACACGTATCTTAATCGATACATTTTCTCGTTCTCTCTCGCAAGCAAACACACACACACACACACACGCACATATACGCACGTTCCTTTTTTATGTATCGCCTTTCACTTTTTCTATCAGGCACGTTCACACTCACAAATATACACACACATATACACACACACACACACATACATACACACGCTCCTTTTTAATCTACCCTCTTTCTCATTTCCATACACGTTCTCTTTTACTATATCACCTTTCTCTTTTTCTATCAGGCACGTTCACACACACACACATACACACATACACATATACACACACACAAACAGAGTGAGAGAAATATAAACCCACACCGGTAGTCATTGCCATTCCCATGTGTGTTTGTCTATGTCATGATCATTCATTCTAATCCCAGTCCACATTCCCTCTGGTATATACTTCCTACAATCATCATTATATCTTTCCTGTCGCTATTTATTGATCTAGTCTTCTTACCAGCCAATAATCCCATTACACCTGCCGTAAAATCTAAGCAATGGCGATCAATATTTAGCTGAGATTTTCATTGCTAGAGTAACTGAGATTCCAGACCATGAAGCATCAGTAATGTTCTATTCTCTTTACAGTTCTATCTTACTTTTTCTACATAGTGTAGATTAAAAAGAGAGAAGATAGTAATTGAATAACCTGCATATCAACTTGACCACCACCATTCAATAAAAGGATCATTTAACTTCTGTAGGCAAAATGTTCATAATCTATTTCTTTTTTTAAGCATTTTTGTTTGTATCCATTGAAAAGTTCTAAATGGAAAAACTATTATTAAAAAAAAATACGCAGGCGGACAATCTAGCACTTCATTCATATCCTTTCCAATAAAAACCTTGATATATTTATGAAAGGCGGGGTTATCATCTAATAGAATATAGTATATGAAAATCAAATGCTATGCTCTCAACCTTTTTATTCCGATAGATTTATTTTTTCATGAGCTCTCAACAAATCTATTTTAGCATTCTGCACACTGCATTTGATTCAATTCATCGTAACCTGAATATCTATAAATGAACTTTCGAATACGCTCAAGGTATATCAACCATTCCTATTTCATTCATCATGAAATATTTACTTTGGCCGTGTGCCTAATGCTCTGAATAGATAGCGAGAGTAGATGCTACACTAAAGCAAAACGCCCAGCATAGATCGATTTTCCGTGCACAACAAGCGAATAAACGTCAATTTAAGCTCGTTATCCACATGCTAATGCAATAATGCCCCATACTAGTGTAAGTACATTACCTGCTAATTGCATAGATTTGTTTAGTGCATTTAGCAGGCTTCGCATTTGCTCCCTTTTGTGTGAGAAGCCATGTAAACCCAATGTGATAATGCAAATGAATAGAAATGTTTGGGATTTGTCTTGTTATGATTTTTGTTTTCCCCTTAAACAATGTAACAACCGTCACCAAAATATCCTCTGTTCCCCTGTCTTTCCCATCCTCCCGAATATTTTCAGGCTAATTTGTTATGGTTTGCCCTTATACTTTTTCATGTTTATCTACGATTTTGCAATTTACGTAGACATGCATGGTAGAGCCAGATCCGCAATTAACATCAATTCTTTTATGCCATACATGACGTCCTGGAAGAGAAGGGCTAACAATCTTAGACAACACTTTTTCTCTCAATTATGTATGCTTCCTTTTATACTAAAAACCCCAAAGAAGACTTCATAAGCTAGCATTTCCAAAATAATCCTACTATATTTAGATCTTAAAATGCGCAAACAAGATGACGTTTGACGTTCTAAAATCATCTAAACGTAGGTGGTATGAATATTCAAATACTGTTGTGGAATCGTGTCGGGTCGAATGGGGGGGGGGGGGGGGGGNTTCAACATGAAAGAGATACGATCAATAGGACATTAATCGTATCTCTATAATTGTACACATTTTGCCATAGACTTACGATTAATATATTTTTTTTTGTTGCAATTTTAATTGCATTTTTATGTTACAATCCCCTGATAAAGTAACCATCTCCAACGGATAGCATCGCAATTTCCGCTTCCATATTATTATAATTATTTTCTCCTTCATCATTACAAACCACCACCACTACAAATTCAGCATCATTATTGATCCTCTTGCTGCTAATTAGGCATTCTCTTCACCTGTAGTTGTCATTAATTTACGATGGGATGAGATCAGGGTTGGGAGCATGGGCGTGTAATAATAACCAATTAACATAAACACTTACAAAGGATTTTTCACCCCTGCTTGTAGGGCAATTAACCAAGGCTTGAGCTCTTTTCACATAGCTATATTGGGATGTCGAAACTGCTTATCAAGGTTGCATATATTTGTTCATGATACTGGTGAGATCACTCAGGTAGTTTGCTGAATAAAGCATTGCTTATGAAAATAGAATATTGGTTTTCTTTTTCGTTTTATACATGTATTTCATCATAGATTATTTGGAACTGGCAAATCGGGAAGAAAAATAAATAAAATGTGTTAGGATCTTCAGTAGATGTGAATATGTTCTGGAATTTCTTAATGTGTAGATACCATTGGATAATATTTGAATAGGAAATAAAAAGAAATTAAATTTCTTTTACTATGTACATCACACTCAAATATTTTGCTACGATAGCAATGCATTATTCTTTATGCCTTAGATCATTATCAACTTGGATTAGATATTTGAGTTTTTTCTTTCGTATTTATACTTTTTATTGACTGATTAGTATAAGCCAATTTATGAAAGCTTGACAGGTGTTTCATTATTCATTTAGATGTAAAAGACGGTGCAAAAATTTTAGATTATACTAGAATGTCTGTAAATTTTCACTGCAATAAACACAGCGATAGAAATGAAGCCCGTGCATCGAAAATGTGTGATATAACGCAGATCATTAGGTTTGATTGCGAATTCATCGTAATATAGTTTATAATGTGAACTAATAACCACAAATCTACAAAAATCAAATTTGAGTGAAAAATAAAATCATGTATCCAGATTACATTTCCATAATTCTATATCATCCAGGTATTGTAAAATATATAGGTCGATGACTATAGAATATTGCTTGGAGGTTTGGCGACAGAATAGTTGCCTTGAACTCGATAAAAAGGGTTGTTAAAATGAAATCCTTTCACTGATAAGTTTCAATAGGATATGTAAGGCATTATACACAAATGTATAAAATATCTCCCCTGTGAGGCGGCTCTGTGTGTGGAGAATGTTAATGCTAGTTGATATATGCATGCCTACCGCAAAACAGAGTGCAGGCGACAGCGATCTCAGTCAAAATATGAAGCTGGTGTTTGGCGCGCAGAATGCAAGAGGGCTTGACTAGCATGTTGCGTTCTATCTCATTCTCTCTCTCCCTTTCACCCTCCTCTCTTTGAACAGAGACCACCGCGGCGCACTGTATGTTTGGGTATGCGCTTTTTTGAGCAGAATGCATGCATGTATGCTGTCTTCACCTCCTCACACTCCATCACCTCGTCTTCAAATCTTTCCATAGTTTTTCATCTCAACAGTGATGTTGATGATCAAGCTTCACTGCCCAACAGCAACCTGTTTCTCCCGTCTGCTGTAGCGTTCAGCGACATCGTCTCTCTTGGATTATATTCTCAAGGAATATTGCATTGCGGAGTAAGCACGACACGAAAAAACGGGGCGTTTATTTTTGATGTGTTGCATGAAGCTGTGAATGTGTTGTTTGAGGGTGTTTAAGAACAGAGATAGAAACACACAACCTTGGATCGGACGATACTATCGCAGAAACCATGACCGAGGACGCAGGTTTTATAGCGGGTGTAACGGTGGGTGCGGCTATCGCCTCAGCATTCCTATTCGCCTGTCTATACTCTGCTTACAGGGCTGTAATGTGAGTAGCTACATAAGTACTTCTTTCCTTACCGCCTTTCCATCTATTGTCGTAATGTGTTTTTAATAATGGCCATCATATAGCAGTTAGCACCTTTCGACGTGCTTCTACAGATATATGCTCGCATTTCGACGGTAAGAACAAAATCGATTTAAATGCACACATTCTGTTATAGAAATCAATTTTGAAAATTACTTTTTAACATGTTTCAAGGTAATACATATCATTCCCAACTTTGCTTTAACGATAGCGAACGGTCTGACTCGGTGGATATTTGCGCTGCTTTTTAAATACACATCATGATCTGTTGACTTATTTGTACTGCGTGATTATTATAAACTTATGTAAATTTGCAATTACAGACATTAATATGATGAAATAGAGGATGACATAATGGACCGCAAAGTGATTTCTTTTCATTCAAAATGCGTTGGCATTGTGCACGTGTAGGCCTATCCATAGCATTTGTATATATATTTAAATACCTAAGCTAGCACTTTGAATTTATACTTCGTGCTTATTTCCCTATCTCTCATCTTCATCCTCCTATACTGTTCCTCCACCCCCTTCTCCTCATCACCCTTCATTCCTCCTCTGTTGAACTTCTTATCAAACATCTCTCCCTCTGGTCACGAGTGTGTTTTGATAGTGACTCACTGTCTATGCAAGAGGATCATATTGCTTCTTTAAATCTTGCTTCATTATTTGTAAAAATTTGATTATTGATGTCTTGTAAGTTGTTTAGCGAGTTTTCGAACTATAATGCGCTGTATAAATGTATGTTATTATCATAATCATTTATTATTATTATAATTATCATCATTATTATCATCATTATTATTATCATTATTATTATTATTATTCTCACCATCATGAATTATCGTTATTGTTGGTATTGTTATTATTATTATTATCATTATTATTATTATTCTATCTGTTTTTCCTTCTTTATCTCCAAACATGTTCTTTTGCTTCACATTTTGTCGTTACCCTGGAAACAAAGCTATACTTGGCTTCTATAGTCTGACCTCCCCTATCTTGCTTTGCTCTAGATTTCTTCGCCACATGATCTCATTCTTTGTTAGCTTTAGTGTCTGCAACGGTGCTTTATTAAAAAGAACATGTCGTGCAATATACGCCCGTGTTCCCCTTTTTCTTTGTGAGCGTGTCTCGTGTACTTTATCATGACGGCTATATTAAATTTGACATTTTCGAAGCGAATCTATTGGTGCTCTTTGTCTGCATATTAAACCGAAGCGATGCTAATATATTTGACATTGAGGTCAGAATCATGAAACTAATTGTGAGATGCCTTGTGCGTGTACTTGTACTGCGTTCATAAAATTTAACGAAGCAGGGTCCTATTTGTGAAATAGATATGGATTAACTGCAAAATATTAATCCTATTCAGCTCATCCACATCATATTGAGCTTAATTGGATTTTATATTGAATGAAGATAGTACACTTGCCGATTGGCCCAAATAAAACGATTTCTTTCTTTATCAGGGAAAATGTAAGTTTAATCGAGCCCAAATTGGATTAAATTTTCGATATGAACTAAGTTTACTCCAAATTGAAATATCGAGCAATATACATCGTCATATTTTGAACGAAAATGTTTTCTCAATTATATGGAATAAAGGTAAAACAAAATCTAAATGTAATTGAGTTAACATTAAAGGAAATATGAACGAATATATTAAACAAGAATCTGTGATCTGATTAAATTTATTGCAATATCTCGATCGACATATTCGACATCATACAAACGAAGAGAACATAGTGCAATCCTATTACTTTTATCGTTACATGAATAGGCATGCAGTTTGATTTTTTCAAACGGTATTCAATTACCATCCCATGGACAAAAACAATAACCTTGATCTCAGCTTCTGAAGGATTCGCGAATAAAAAGCAATATTGCTACAGGTTGTCATCAGACATTTTATTTACACAAGAATGCACACATCCCTTGATTACAATTCAAATCTGTATAGAGATAAATCGAGAACCCCCATGACAGAATAGTGAGTCAACCACAGGCTATGACACATCCGCTCTGTCTTCTTGGTTAGTAAGTATCTGTAAGCTTATACACACACTCGTATGCCACTCACATGGGCGCTCTCGCACTCATTCATTCACGCACTTACTCATTTACACAATTAGACGTTCTTTGTGTTCGCTTCGCTCTGTATGGTAAGTGCAATATTACGCTTCTTACATAGGAATTTCATCTTACATCCATTTAAGATGGAATATATATATATATATATATATATATATTAATTCATGTAGAATACCTTTTCGATTTTCCATTGTGTCCATGTGTCAAAATCGTAACTGGCTTCTGTTGTTTGGAACGCACATTTTGATACGTGACGTAACGGGCATTGAATCATGATACAGTTATTATTCGAGAACGCATCTATCTCTGTTGCAACCCAATAGAAATCATAGGTTATTACGGTTAACTTTAAAGTTACCTCGTAACACCGTGTGTTATATTCAAATATATTTCGTACACAGTGTATTGCCAAAATTATCGCATTTTACAGGAATTTCAATGCTAGAAAAAATGATTGATTTCAATCGCTTCGATCAAAGGGGAATGTTACCGTGTACTATGAATGTAATTTGTCTTACTTTTATTCGTCGTGTCATGCTACTCTTCTGTTCCATAAAAGGATGTATACTATGAGGGCATATTCAATTTCAATTTCAATTCACACCATCAATTCATTAACATAATTCATGTAGGATTTCAACATATTGAAATTGTATTAGAATGGTTTTGACATCTATAATTTATGAGTATTACATTCTCAAAGTGCTGAGATAAATTTGTTTTATTTCATTCAAATAACATCGACATTGTTCCACACTAAATTTGTTAAATGAAAAAGATATTTTTGTCTTGATTACAGAATCTTGATTTAAAGGATCTGAAGTGTAATTCCATGACCGATAATTGAAGAAATAAAACGGTCAAACTATACATTTTTCATCATGAAAAAACATCTATAACCTGAAGGGAGTTAGACTTAGTCAATTGAGTGAATTCCTTTGAAATCCATATTCTATTTTCCGGCTTTATGATGTCGATATAGAGTGTTTTAATGAAGTATTTTGTACCAAACGCTGGATATTTGTCTTGAAATGAATACAATATTACTGTTATCGTCATAATACTGTTATCGTCATAAGCCTTGACCAGAAGAATGATACAAATATCAATTTAACCTTGGAAATGGATTATCCATTTGTCCTTAGAATGTGAGTTCAATGAGAAGGTCATCGATTGCCATTTGATTAAATAAACAATTCACATATCTTGAGAACCTTGGAGTCTCTATTAGTGCAGACTTTAGAAAACAAAATTGTCGATATATTTACTCATTAACCACAGCTGTATACCACTTGAAGAAAAACACGTTGCCACTCAGTCTTAATAGAAGACATCGATTGAGGAAAGGTAGTTTCTGTTTAGTGGCATCGGCACTTTTCTGTTACAAGAGAGCTTGATTATTTATTCATTCATTTATTCCTTAATTTATTCATTTATCCATCTATTCATTAGTTTTGTCTGAGGATGATAGCAACATCAGTAGAATTGAGATCGGTTTCAATGGCTGTCCTACAATATGATAATTACAATTTCGTAGAAACAATGAACACGGAACGGAATAATCTATTCATAAACATAATCCGGAGGGTGTTTCATCAAGATTTGTCGCAGCGACAAGGAGTCATTTTCCGACAGTTCCCATAGCAACTGTCAGCGATAGCGCTTTTCATCCAATCACAATCAAGGAATCTGTCAGCGCTGACTAATTGTCTCTGCGACAAATACTGATGANAATTAGGATATGAAAATTGTGAAATATGAAACACCATTAAGGGCCTTTTCACCGAATGAAATTGTTATAACGCCAAAATAAAAGGGTAAAATGAGTAATCAGATGTTGCATTCCTAAACAAAAAGGAATAAACTAAGGCACTTTGGGTAATACAAGTTCTGCATTATAATGGACTACGTTTTCAGATCGTACGTACATCCTTGGTTTTCTCGGACTGAGCTTGATCATATTTTGTAGGTAGAGTAAATCATTTTTCTTTCTCTTCCATCCCTTTGAATGTGCAAATCATTTTCCTCAGGCAATATCTTGCCCCTCCAAAGCATTGTTTGGCGAAAGCGCACCGGCGCCAAGGTACAGTATTACTTCCTTCACAGTTTTTTCCTTAGAGATTTTTTAACATTTATTTTCACTGACTGAGCTCCCACGATGTCATGGGAATTAAGTATGTGAGCATCGAAGAGGTTATCCGTCTCACTATGAGTCATACAACATTACAATGACAATCGTTCTTTGCAATCAGATCACAGTTCATGATTACGTATTAGTCATCATGTGGATCCCCTCTGTTCGATGCACGATCAGCTAATGTTCATTTGAGTAAACATAGAATGTTGAAAGATTAATAAATTACAGATAAATGGCGCTTTACCAACGTATTATGAAGATATTTAAAGTGCTTTCTTTATTGGATGATTTTAATGTTTAGCAACATTCTGTCCTCGTCAACATTGATTGATAGAATTATTAAATGTCTCTCTTGATTGATGTGAAGAGTAAATGTTATCTAGTGCTGTTTATGCCTTTGCAACAAAATTTTATGAGTATGAAGTATCGGCATAATGTTTCAGCAAATTGGTATGAAGTAGCGTGTGATTGCGGATGTTATCTGATAATTCAGTAACAAGATCAAGATAAAGCTTATTAATTATTTTATATACACATTCCCAAGTTATTCTAAATCATTATAGACAATATATCAGCAGCGCATAACCACTAAATCACAATAATATCTTTGTTTTTAACCAACAAAAATATTTCACTTTTTTTTAAACTTATAATGTATGTGAAAGTTTCTACTAAGGTTCAAATGCGTATCAGCCTCCCTCATTTACAAATTAGTGTTAATGCGATGTAAATCAGATTATGTTCTTTTATAAACAATAACAAAATATACAATAAATTTCCTCGAAGTGTGACGCCAAATGAAGAAAGGAATCGTTTTGAATAGGCTCTCGAAACGAGAGACTATATACGAAACCTTATTCAAAAGTAGATTTGTTCACTAAAATTCCCAGCGCTGGAAATGTCAGAATTTCGTCTTCAGCATTAGATAGCATAATAGGCCACCTTTAACGAAATTAGCAAATCTGCATATCGACTGATGAGATTGATGGTTAGTGCTCTAAATAGGGATCTTACCCGAAGGCGTTCATCAACCTTAAACTCACACTGCTGTCCGACAATAACCCTTCCAGGTCTGTCTCTCTCACACGGGGGGGGGGGCTCCACTCCCACAACAAAGCGAAGGGAGAGTGCCTTCCAAATTGAATTATCCCACAATTCTTCCGGCCGTCATGTCAGGGGCTTAGAATTACGGACCGGCAGCTGGAGATATACAAACATCATGTAGGATTTGACATGTCTTCTGCTCCCCTTTCCTAATGCCTCGTTTGCCTGACATGTCACTCGTGGACAGCTCCAGGTCGTGATTGCCATCTTGGGTAATATACATGGATATGCATATTTGTGTTTATGCTTTGCCTACTTGTACACGTATTAGACCATTAAATAGTCCCTTTTCAATGAGGTTGATAACTCCATAATAAGGATCCTGTTCTGGATCAAACTTTTAAATCTATTTGCAAAATGATCAAACCATGAAGCAATCATGATACATAAGGCTTATAAGCACATCTCAACAGACTGTGTAATACAAGTGATGTCCATGTTCAGCCCGTTTTAAAGCATTTTTTAGCTGAGTAACCCATGGTAGCCACCTTAATTTATTCCAGACAATCCTACTCATTATATGCATAACAACATGCAATAGAGCACGTGTGTTGAGTGAGGCGCCATTATTCCGATCACCCACTTGCAACCGATCTCCTCTCTGCCCTCTTAAAACCCAACTGCCAGTACTGGAACGATGTACTCAGGCTTAAAAAATGAGACTAGTTTATGATGACGCCACAGGCATGGATGAAAGTGATGTTTGACGCCAATATTTCGCACTCTTTCTTTAATGTTCATGTGAACAAACAAGCACACATGCAAAAGAGTTTCGAAACCTATTATTTGACACGCACACATGAAGTGTACTTTATACATCACGTACACATACACACATGCAAGATCGTAGAAAAACGCTAAAACACAACCACACATACACACCCACATAGTCACGCAAATGCACACATTCATACACACACACACACACACATACACAAACAGATGTATATAGTCCTGCTCACATACATTCAAATTAATAAAGTTCAAATGCATGTGAAATCTGAAGGGAAAACAAAATATCCATTTTCGTCTCTTGACTAGATGCATCAAGATCAGCAATCAGAAAAAGGTTAAATTTCACATTTAAAAAAAATGTATAATTAGACTGGGAAGTTAATGAATTCATTCTTTGTCATTGATGCTTTCCAATTTGTTTAAACAAATAAACAATATGTGTAATAACATTTATTTTAGCCAAACTCCTCTGCGTGTCAACGTAATATATACTTTTGAAATAAGATCCACCTTTGCAGCCAAAACGGGCCAAATTCTGGTCCTGAAGTGTTTAACAAGGATCTTATTACTTTATATTGTGTTTTAGGTACGACTTTGGCCCCAGAATGAATGAATTCAGTGCCAATTTAACACGTATAGATCTAAAAAAAAAAAAAAAAGAAATCAGAAACGATGTAGTCCAGAAAACGTATGGTTCACCCAGCCCCCTAGATTCCCTTCTCTCCCCACCTATAACCATGACCACACTCGCGAAAGCGCCAATTTTCTATTTGGCAACCCTCATAAGATGACCTTCCGATATGCAATTAACTCCTGGCGAGCAACGGGCTATCCAAATTGGTCCCCAGAGTATTGAAGATTGATGAGCTTTCTTACTTACTGGATTTCCTTGGGTCATATCTCCTCATATTTTGCAATATTGATGGAATTTTAGGCCGAATATCATTTGTCAGAGGAGGCATTTCAGTAGAAGGATATTTTCCTTTTGGTGCCTAAAGCCCCAGACACATAGGGCCCCGGAAGCAACACGGTTCAACACGACTCTTTGTTCGGAGGCCCTTAGCTGAAAATTAACAAAGAGTCGTTTCAAATCGTGTTGCTTCCGGGGTCCTATGTGACCGGGGCATCGTAAAAGCATCTATAACGTCCGGAATATCTTGGTTGGTTGCAATTTTTGTGCACTTACTGGATTTAGATCATGGGCAATGGAAATGTCATGCAAGTATTACATATTCTCATACTCACGATGTAATAAATGAAATATTGTGTCTGTTTAGTGGTTTCATATTTGGCGGCGTACTTTGTTCTGTGATGAAATACACTTTTATATGACTGTGTATATTACTAGAAACATCACAGAGGTTATACGATATGGTACATATGATTTCAACTGCAATCTTTCCATTATTGCACTCTCATATAGATTTTTTTACACAACAAGAGATCTTTTGTCGTTGGAAGTCCATCCTAATAACCATGTATAATTATGTTTGTAGCTGAAAAATAAAACATCAACTTCTCATTGAGTTTGCCAAGCCCTATGAACAGTGAATGCTGATCAGTACAAGCTAGCATTTATCCAAATGGACTCACGTCTCGAATTCATAAGCCAAAATAATGTCAAGAGTGGAAAAGAATGTGTCACTGAATGAGATGGAAATATTTCATATACCCACACATCATTCGCTCAAACATCCAAATAATGTAATATCAAGAAGAAAATGTGAATAGTTAATGGAAGGGCATCTATTTATATTCCCATAATTCAGCTTGCCCTAGTTTTATCATCGTATGAAAGTCGGATTCATTCATTTTAAATAATGTGCTGGGATAAAAGCAAAAAGGATGTGTTATTGGGGCAGAGCGCGTGTTTCTTTATTAGCAAGAGTTGACATTTAAGCTCGCTGAGTTTTATTCTCGAGTAAACCCCAGCCGTATCAAAGGAAATTAAGTCTTACCAACACTGTCAAACCGTGCCCTGAATTCTTGAAGTTCAATAATCAAAATCAGAGGCATGTTGTATTTCGTTTGACATCACACGGTCGAAGCAACATTCTTATATTTGAAATCGATTATGTTTAATGTAAAAGCCTATGATGCCATTCACAGAGAGAAAAAAATGTACATTCAAATATCGATTTGAATTATACACATTCCCAGAGTTTTCTTTACTGTTTGTAGTATCACTTATTTCGACACGAAATCAATGGTAGACTTTAGTCGTAGCAGATTTTTTTTTAATTTTCTATATTCAGAATTTTGTGGTTATTTGACTGTTATTTTTGTCGTTTTGTTTTTCGATTCTCTTCATTAGTTAAGATGTAAATAATATACATTGGGACTGTGATACAAAAGAGATTGCGATCAATTGCAAATCTTTGTTACATGATTCACGATCGATTTGAAAACTTTATGTTAAAGTTCCCTGGAATACAAAGACTACATTTGACACACGCAACTATGGACCTTATGTGGACTCTGCTGAATTTATTGCTTCAGCGTCATTTTATTCGACCAATGATCACTTTCTTCACATCTACTGAAGATATGATCGTGATTAAAAAATTGTATGAACGTCGATCAATATTCCTTAAACGCAAAGTCCACCCTCTGATGTTGTAGGTTAACAAGAAACCTGTCAAAAAAGCATTAAACAGAGCAACGTGACTACCTGTATATAATATTAATAACAAAAAGATGAAAGACTGTTTAAAATATGATAAATTACTGACAAACTATTCCGGAGCATATTTTTCCATCCTTCACCTTCAAAAGTTGAAAAGAGATTCAGTCGTATAAGAAACATTTATTCTGAAATTGATATGATTTCCCTATTGTACGATTGAGATGTTATTAGCATTAGGTATAAAGTTCCTTTGTTGAGGGCGGTTTCGGACAGTGAGAGGTGTCCTCGGAGATGGCTAACTAAGATGAGTAATATCATATTCCTCTGGTGACAGAAGGTAGAAATGTAGAAAATTACAGTTTACCAATAAACACATTACAGTTGATTCTATATATCGATCCAGAACCCTTAAAGATCAATTCGTGCCCTTTATGCTGTAAGTTAACGAGAAACCTGACAAAAGTATTAGACATGGCAACTCAATTACGTGTATATAATATTTACAGGCTGAAAGGTATAAAAGACTGATGAAAATATCATCATTATGGATGATTTTGACTGCCATCTGTTTTTTCCATCCTTCATCTTCACTGTCATAAAAAAATTCAGTCGTAAAGAGAAATTTATTCTGTAATCGATATGATTTCCCTATTGTCCGATTGGGATGATATAACAGGTATAAAGCTCCTCTATTGATGTCAGTTCCGGACAGTGAGAGGCGTCCTCAGAGATGGGTAACTTAGATGATTAATATTCATCTGATGACAGAAGATATAGGAATATAGAAAATTATAGTTTCCCATTAAACAATAAACACATGATTACAATTGTTTCAATGTCGATCCATAATCCTTTAGCGTAAATTCCTGTATTTGATGTTGTAAGTTGCTGAGAAACTCTTCCATCATCATAATTATAATACAATCAACATTTCTCCACTTCCATTTCATATATCTTTAAAAGAATGGCGGTTTATAATCTCCAATAAAATACATGACAACAATTGTTTCTATATCGATCCACAGTCCTCAAACGCAAATTCGTGCCCTGATGTTGTAGGTTATGAGATACCTGAAAAAAAGCATTAAATATGGCAACGTAATTACAACCATGTACACAACATTTACAGATTGTAGTAGATAAGAGACAAATGAAAATATCACCATTATGGATCATTCTGATTGTCATCTGGTTTTTCCATCCGTCATCTTCAACAATCGAAAAGAAATTAAGTCGTAAAAAGACATTTATTCTGTAATTGATATGATTTCCCAATTGTCCGATTGGGAGTTATAAAGTAAAAAGTGCCTTTTTTTATGGCGGTTCCGGGCTAAACGCCGCTTCTGTGGAAATGGGTAATGGTATATTCCTTTGGTGCTAGGAGGTGTATAGAGGTATTTACCAATGCTTGTTTGCGGAACATTACTCAACGGAAAGTATAATGAAATGAAATGCGAGCTGCTTGAGGGATTGAGACCGACCAAAGAGAGACCGACAGACTGTACCCTTGGTGGTCTTAATACACTAACACCTTTCAGCGGAAAATGTCTGATGCTTTGCCAAGCTTCGCCTTTTGTTGTCTCCTATATCCATCGTTAATACTCACCACGATCTTTATGCATGAAAAAGTAATCCGCAGATAAGTTCCGTCATAGGGCAATAAGCCATGAAAATTTCTGCGTTTGAAAAGTTCAAGGTGATGTTTCAATATTGGAGCTGACATGAAAGTTAATTAGTATTTCTCTTTCTCGTCACCTTTTAATTTGTATTCTCATCATCCGTTTACATAACTACTGCTCAACCTTTATCTCATCGTCTTCTGGTCCCTCTATCTCTATAGGTCTTGTTAATTTATGATATTACCCATAATTCATCATAACAAAGTAAATGATTTTACATGACAATTGAATTTTCACATTGTGCAATAAACTTGTACACTTTAATAAGGCCAAATTGATTAAGTGACCTTGTATGACAAGACGATGTTACTAAACCATTCCGCATCAAACCATCAACATAGACATACATGTATACAGGTATGTAAATCAAGTCATGTCTTCTTTTCTTATCTTTGCAGGGACCGAAGGAGGATCGTTGCAAAGAACAAAAGCATTCGTGAGCAGCGATTATTATCAGCGGCAGAGTGTGAGACAGGAGCCCCCGTAGCACAGCCAGCATTAGTAGAAGCAGCACCAACACCAGCCGCCGCAGCTACATCATCACAACATCTATCGCTTCCAGAAGGACTAGGTCGACAGCTCAGGGCAGGTAGCGCTCCCAACATCCAGGAAGCTCGAAGAGGATCGACATTCAAGCCACCACCAACACCTACCGAGAAACGGTGGACGAGACAAGGGCTTCAATACCGGCACGAAGGGGGCTGCGTTCACATCCACAAAGAAAGCACCGGAGGGGAGACGAATTCAGAGTGCGGAAGTAGAAAAAACTCGAGGCAGATGGATGCATCCGATCTGGAAGGTGATGTCTTTATGACTGTTCCAACGACGCATCGGCAACGCTCTGCTTCAGCTGAAGTCACACACACAACGGCACAGTCACCGACAGAAAGATCACCTACCACCATCACGATAACACAGCCTCAACAGAAACCCGTCTATCTAAGCACAGATGGGTCGGGAACACAGCCACAGAGTACAACGGAAGCGCCCAAATCTGCACCAGGTTCTAAAGACCCGTCTTGGGTGTAGGCTACTCTAGCATCCAATGGTGAGGAATCATTCTACTCTTCCAGATTCAAGAACACCTCTAAATTGTGACTTACGGTAAGCTCACAATAATCAACATCGCCGCGTCGAGAGGTAAGATCATTGACGTGGCTTAAAGAGCTTTGGTGATTACGATGTATGGCAGTCATGGATCTGTCATACCAGCTCGGCTCGTTTGACAGATCTTCTCCTGAACTGCCCCATCAACAAGGACCATGCACTTGGATGTCATGAGGATGTTCCGAAATCGGTGGTATTTATAGCAGCGGTGACTAGCTGACGTTACACAGGGTAGCTTCAGATTGGCCTTGCGGGTGTACCTGAAGCTCTAAGGGTGCGATTTGCCACTTCCACAAGCCCTTGTGATGGAAGAGGCCAGATGAAGTCAAACGGATGCGCGTGGTCATGGCGGATGACGCGCATCGCGAAGGAATTGCGTCGGCCCTGCACTGTCGAAAAGTGGTCAGTGCAGGGGACTGCCAAGCTAGTAGCAACCTACAAACATTTAGTACCAAGTACAAACTATATACCAGATAGACTAGTGGACAGGTGAGAGTTTATCCCATAGTTCTCTCATAAAGTCAGAATGTAGACGGCTAGACCGACCCTAGATGAAAGTTCTACCTGTTTATAATCCACAACTTTACATTACATGATGTGGTGTCTATGCTTCTCTTTTTGTTACCTATTACGATGAAATATTAAACCGCAAATGCAACATCCACCCTATCTATTGACTACTGGAACTCGGTAGTTCTTGTACTTCAAGTTCAAGTCTATGGGAATTACAAAATTCAGTAGTCAATGGGTTAAAAATGGATAGGTGCATACATATAATAAATAGTTCTAGTGTGCTGATAAATGTATACTATTTCAAAGGGCTGTCATTATGTTGCATGAAATGAAGCTACGAACAAATTGTAAATGATTTGAATGGTATTGACGATGTGCACTTCCAATCAAAAATGTTCTCTTGTTGCAAATCGAAAGCAATATTCGCGCCAACCGGAAGACTGGCCCTGGGGAATAAGCAAGCTTGCATGAAGCTCTGCGCACACAATGCCTGTTGAGTGGCAGATAAAATGCATTCATCATGCTCTGAATCGACGCAATCCAGCCAATTTGCAGCGGGAGAAGTTAACAAATGTAACCTTTTGCTCAGATGCCTGAGTTTCAGCCATCACAGCAGTAATGAACGAAACATTGGTTCCATTCGATCGGGTTATGGAGAGAATCGTGTGATCGTAAAGGTGTTTCAGTTGCTAGATGTCTATACAGTCTCTCGTACGATAATCATGTCCACATTTTCGCTGCAAAAAAAATCCCATTGGTGTAGTATGTTCTATTGAAACGAACAGTAAATCGTATCTATTCGTAACGACAAAAGTCACGAAGGACAGGTATAGATAAATAGATAGACGGATTGATAGACAAAGAGAGAGAAGGGGGGGGGGTAAGTGGGTGTATGTGTAAAATGTGGGGGTGGGAGAGTGGATAGGTGAAGCAGGTTGGAAGAGAAGGGAAAAATTAGAAAAAAAAAGTGGACGTGCGAGTACCGCACATTTTTTAAAATCAATAGTTATGATAGAATAGAATATGATGAAAGTGAACGATTGGCTAAGATGAGATATTTGATTCCGTACTCTCGGTGCAATACTATGTGATTCTCATATGAGGGTATATAGCTATTTAGAGTTCTTACGTATATTAATGAAATTTTTCCTAATGGCCCAGTCACATCCCGATTCAACGAATTGGAAATAGAGAGATGCATAACTAAGGTCAAAGAGGAATCAACTAAACTAAAATCACATTTGAATCTGTGAGTGGGACTGAGGCCTGTGGTCTTTGAACCACCTTTAATACATTTGCAATTCGAACCCAAAACTTCCACATTAGAGAAATGTTGTGGATTACAAATATACGATGTTATATGCCAACTTGGACAAAATCATTGCTGTTCTTCAAAATATGTAAAATTCATGTATAACTAGTGAATTGTAAATAGTGTGTAGCATTTAAGTAAATATTGATACAAGTACAGGTGTAGTGACAAAATATGTACATCAGCAATAATAATTGCTTAGTAAAATTGCGCATACATTATTTTATATGAATATTTTTGAAATACGATAAAATGCGTATATATAATCGTCAAAATCGTCTAAAATTTGAATTGCAATCGTACTAACTCAAGCCATGCAGCAAAATGCCATGTAAAATATTGTATATTACAATATTTATTTTTTATTTTTGACATGGCCTTGTCCAGAATTTGTCAAATGACATATTCATTCATGTTCTATTAGTTATTATTCCTATGTAATTAGAAGCATTTGACGTGAGAATGTGTGAGAATTGATATTTACCAAAATGGTAACAGAAGAAATTGTCTGGCAACCGAAGGTTCATTAAAAAAATTGAAGAGAAAAAAAGGGGAATTTGGGGGGAATAGGCGAGTTTACAAAATAGATGTAAATGTTATGCGTACCTCAAACACAAAGGTTGTTCTTGACAACCCGAAACTTGCCCGATGCTTGCCCGACATGGAAACAAGTAATGTATGCTAACTGGATTCCAAGTATTATAGTCCAATTGTTACTACCTGGTTTATATACTACATATCTATATTCGTTGGCAAGAAACGCACATCAATTTTAATTTATTAGTAAACCAGCCTATTGCAAAANAATTCAGTAGTCAATGGGTTAAAAATGGATAGGTGCATACATATAATAAATAGTTCTAGTGTGCTGATAAATGTATACTATTTCAAAGGGCTGTCATTATGTTGCATGAAATGAAGCTACGAACAAATTGTAAATGATTTGAATGGTATTGACGATGTGCACTTCCAATCAAAAATGTTCTCTTGTTGCAAATCGAAAGCAATATTCGCGCCAACCGGAAGACTGGCCCTGGGGAATAAGCAAGCTTGCATGAAGCTCTGCGCACACAATGCCTGTTGAGTGGCAGATAAAATGCATTCATCATGCTCTGAATCGACGCAATCCAGCCAATTTGCAGCGGGAGAAGTTAACAAATGTAACCTTTTGCTCAGATGCCTGAGTTTCAGCCATCACAGCAGTAATGAACGAAACATTGGTTCCATTCGATCGGGTTATGGAGAGAATCGTGTGATCGTAAAGGTGTTTCAGTTGCTAGATGTCTATACAGTCTCTCGTACGATAATCATGTCCACATTTTCGCTGCAAAAAAAAATCCCATTGGTGTAGTATGTTCTATTGAAACGAACAGTAAATCGTATCTATTCGTAACGACAAAAGTCACGAAGGACAGGTATAGATAAATAGATAGACGGATTGATAGACAAAGAGAGAGATGGGGAGGGGGGTAAGTGGGTGTATGTGTAAAATGTGGGGGTGGGAGAGTGGATAGGTGAAGCAGGTTGGAAGAGAAGGGAAAAATTAGAAAAAAAAAGTGGACGTGCGAGTACCGCACATTTTTTAAAATCAATAGTTATGATAGAATAGAATATGATGACAGTGAACGATTGGCTAAGATGAGATATTTGATTCCGTACTCTCGGTGCAATACTATGTGATTCTCATATGAGGGTATATAGCTATTTAGAGTTCTTACGTATATTAATGAAATTTTTCCTAATGGCCCAGTCACATCCCGATTCAACGAATTGGAAATAGAGAGATGCATAACTAAGGTCAAAGAGGAATCAACTAAACTAAAATCACATTTGAATCTGTGAGTGGGACTGAGGCCTGTGGTCTTTGAACCACCTTTAATACATTTGCAATTCGAACCCAAAACTTCCACATTAGAGAAATGTTGTGGATTACAAATATACGATGTTATATGCCAACTTGGACAAAATCATTGCTGTTCTTCAAAATATGTAAAATTCATGTATAACTAGTGAATTGTAAATAGTGTGTAGCATTTAAGTAAATATTGATACAAGTACAGGTGTAGTGACAAAATATGTACATCAGCAATAATAATTGCTTAGTAAAATTGCGCATACATTATTTTATATGAATATTTTTGAAATACGATAAAATGCGTATATATAATCGTCAAAATCGTCTAAAATTTGAATTGCAATCGTACTAACTCAAGCCATGCAGCAAAATGCCATGTAAAATATTGTATATTACAATATTTATTTTTTATTTTTGACATGGCCTTGTCCAGAATTTGTCAAATGACATATTCATTCATGTTCTATTAGTTATTATTCCTATGTAATTAGAAGCATTTGACGTGAGAATGTGTGAGAATTGATATTTACCAAAATGGTAACAGAAGAAATTGTCTGGCAACCGAAGGTTCATTAAAAAAATTGAAGAGAAAAAAAGGGGAATTTGGGGGGAATAGGCGAGTTTACAAAATAGATGTAAATGTTATGCGTACCTCAAACACAAAGGTTGTTCTTGACAACCCGAAACTTGCCCGATGCTTGCCCGACATGGAAACAAGTAATGTATGCTAACTGGATTCCAAGTATTATAGTCCAATTGTTACTACCTGGTTTATATACTACATATCTATATTCGTTGGCAAGAAACGCACATCAATTTTAATTTATTAGTAAACCAGCCTATTGCAAACGATTCAGGAGTGTTTCGTCAACGTTCTAGTCGACAAGTATGTCAGCACTGACTAATACAAAATAATCAATCCATTGGATGAATAGCAATGTCTATGAAAGTTGCAATGGTAAGTAAACAGTCAGAGAAAATGCTGGTCACTGGCATCAACTGTCATTAAACACCACTGCAGCGCATTGTTGTCAGCGAAGTTATCCAAATGATATGTTAAAAATGTCATATTCTTTTGAACGCCTCTATATTTAGGATCTCTTTTAACACTGATTTGATGAGGTTCCCGCGCGACATCAATGTACTTCTACATGTGACTATTCTTTACATGTTTTTGTTCTACGGTATAATTTCATAAATTGCAGACGAGAATTCCCATTCAGTCTTTAAAATTACGCAAAGCGTAATGTGCATTTTAACGGAGTAGGCTTGTATAATCTCCTCCTTCAAAATATATGCCAAAAAAAAAACCACTTTTTGTCAGCTAACCCGATGAAAAAATGTATCACATCGCAGAGCATGGTGATTATAGCTGTTCAACTATTGCGCTAGTTATTTACCCTACATCCTCCTCATACAGTATAATAATTGCTTTGGGTGTATCATGATGTATGAACCTGTATTCATCCTCTTCATGTAATTGTGTATGAAGACAATGGTGTAAGGAGAATACCATTGTAAATATATGGCATGAAGAGATACATATTTATAACGATGATTTTCGTTTTTATGTGTTTTTGTAATTCGTCTTATTTTTTTTTTACTATTGTTTTACGAAAGCTGATTGAGAATATGTTGATACTTGAATAAATGAACATTCGTAATGTAAAGACGATAGTACATTTACGTGCTTGATATTTGTTGTGTCCACAAAATACATTCCACAGCCAGGGTACTTTGGGTTGAAATTATTTTATTTCCAATTTTATTTTAAGATGAAGTGTGGATTTGATGTCTGGTTTTCCTTTTCTCAATTTCTATAATAACTTAGTTAACAAATTCTTGCTTATATAGTTATGGTTAAAATATGTCATTATTTATCATCTTTGTCTCTACAAAGATTCCCTGATTAAAATTGGACTTTTATAAAATGCAGAATATATGATATCATTGAGCATTACACATGCTGTGCTCTTTCCTTTAAAGAAGATTTCCTACATCTTGGGGGGGGGGAATGCTTTAAAAATTACTCGCACGATTCTCAGATATTTTTAGACCATTCATTCGGTTTGCATTGTGACAAATTACTCTGTTTTTGCTGTTGCAGCTTATATATGTTTACTGGTGATGACAGACATGGCAACGAGTATGATTTCATAGTGATGATGATGATGATGATGATGAGGTGGATGGGAGTAGTGGTGGTGGTGCTGATAAATAATGGTAGAAGTGATGGTTATGATGATGATCCAAATTATTAAAAAAAATCATTACTCCTCAATTTCAGGAGGGATAAGCAATGTTTGCCCTGCATTCTTCCGGAATGTCCGCTTGTGTCAAGAAATTCCTTTCCATGTTTCAAATATTTCATATCTATTCGCTTCTCACAACCCCCAATAGACTGCAACATGCTTAATGAGATGCCATCGTTTTAAGTCTTGGTGTATTAGCTCTACACTAGAAATAGAAATACTCTTCGTCTTTGCTGTCATGGGAAAGTTAAGCATGAATGACAAGCCTAGCCTCCACCCCTCCCCCCC
>BQKZ01000003.1:374936-390480 GCA_036244855.1 Temnopleurus reevesii
GGTTACTAATGCGCCGAATTCACTAGAGTTTTACAGTCAATTTTGTTTGATTTCGTGTAATATGAAAGCTTGTTACATCAGTTGATTCACTGTAGACAAACGGGATTTTATTTTTAATCTGAACTGAAATAAATCGTGTTTTTATCTGTTCCACATTAAAAAAAAGACGCAGAACGATTTTAGTGAAACAAATAATATCAGTAGAAAGTTCATATGACAGGATAAAATGTAACATTACATACCCTTCAAATTAAAATGTGATATAAACAAAAATTTAGGGGGTCTCCTTGGAATAATATCCATCTAATTATGACCGTGTTAGAATGATAAAGTGAAAGTGTGAGGATGTACAGTACGATCAAAGGACCTGGAATCGAAGTGACAATTCTCACACTGTGAAAGATAAATGTATAATTGCAAGAATCACCAGGTGACTGGATTTATTAGAAAAGGGGTCGAGTGACTGCGAAAAGCGCACCAAATTCATGAATAATATAAGAGCAAAATCAGGTAAGGGTATATATATCTCGAAAATACATCGCAGGATGAGAACGGATGATGCCGAGATGAGTTTAATAGATGATGCGTGAGAGAGGCTTGTTATTCAGAGACGGGGAGGACACTTAAAGTAAATCATCCCATCAATATTCGAACTGACAGATTGTCGTTTGCCAAATTCTGAAAGCAAACCAGTTGACGAATAAAAAGGGGGAAAGAAAAATGACACAAACCGATTTTGCTAACTAAAGCTGTTGAAAACAGTCTGACCATTGAATGGGGTATAAGCAAACTAAAGGTGGTGCATTTTACTTAGAGAAATTTTCAAAACAGCGCCTCTTTAAAAAGTTCATCTTTATAAAGCAAAAGCAGCTAATTAAAAAAAGACAGACGATAGAAGAAGAGCATATGAGGAAAGCAAAGGCACAAGAGAAGAAAAGGAAGGTTGTTGATACTCTGTGTGACTTTAGTGATCAGAAACGGGACGATTTTCCTGGAAATTGTTGTTTTATTCATAACAAGTATCAACCCAACTTTAACCTACTCGAATCCAAGAACGTCGCCCTTCTCTCAGGAATAATACGATGCTTCAACATGTCAAGCTTTTCTCTCAATCCGTCATAATAATGATTGAATAGAATAGAGGTTGAGACTTGATAGAAGCAGAGGGTCGTCACGTATATTCACAGCACGAGGCTGTTGATCATGTATGGTGCATTTTGATCACACAGACTGCACTCCCCTGAGTCGCCCCCTGTTTTATTTGTCTACTGTACTTGGGACTGTCTTTTTCATGAAAGATAACATTCAAGTAATGTATTTCATTCTGGAATTAATAGTAATCTACTGTCTGTGAGTAATAGCATATTTTGATATACTTCTGCAGTTAAAGGACTTTTGCTTGTCAGTATCCATCGATTTACAACCTTATGGCAATATTTTTTATTACTATTTTTTTTTTAATTGTAGACGATATTGTCATACACTTACCAGTTAAACTTTTGTTCCATTTAGTAAATTGGGTTCTTTTTTTAAAATATATATATTAAGACACCTTTTTAGGAAATAAATCCAACTTGGTCAAACCATAAAGAGTACTGAGGAAAATATGACATAGAAAACATGAATATTTTGGGGATGGCATGATGATGAATTTAGATTTAAATGCGTTCCTCATTCAATTCTGAATATTTACGCGGTCTTGATAAGAAGATGCCCGCTCCAACAAATGGAGCCAAAGATTGGCTAATACATTATATTCTTATAGGGTTGGAAATCGATGGAAACATACAGTCGTAAGCCGGGTTTTATTTCAATCAAACGTCAATATAACGGGGAGTTTAACTCACTTGTTGGATTTTGTTTTAATTGTCAAACGCAAAATACCAAGATCCCCACACTTTATTTTTGCGTGCCCAAGCACACTGTCTAACGCAGACACACTCACAAACGCACGTAATCATGTCTGAACATAATCCTCTCCCACTCTTTAATCAACATAAATACACGTTGGAACAAACTCACTTCAGAGGAGCCATCATTAGATATGTCAGTGCAACAATTATCATGGACCACGAACATGATCAGCTCCCGTCGCTGTAACTGGGGCAACCGTGTTCAAACCTCTCTCAAAGGCGGTAAATATCGCCATTCTGTAAGCTCCATCACCGGATAATTGAAACAAGGTCTAAATATGGCAGCTTTTGACATGAACAAATTGGATGTTATTTGTACACTGGTGATTGTACGCGTGTAATCAGCACCAATACTCCGTTGTATCGATCTGAAATCTAATTGAAGTAGGGCAGCGGTGAGCATTCAAACTTCAAACGGGCGTTCAATATCTTAATTTAGACACACCAAAACCATGTCATAGTAAGTTCAGAATTTAATTCATTGTTCTTTTGACATTATTTTTAAAGAAACATATGGCAAAATAGCCATTGCAGGGGCGGCTGCAATACATTTTAGCTTGAATGTTTGGGCCAAAGTAAGGAAATTACAGAAAGTAATGCATTTTAAATATTTTAATAAACTTTCATTTCAAATCAATTGAATGCATAACGTGAGTTGACAGAATATATTCTTCATTAGGTATTTGATCTACAACAGGAAAGTCGGCACCTTCTCCGGCAAAAATAGAAAAAACTATATTAAAGAACGTCTCGAGTTTTTTCCCCACTTAGGACAACTAATAGGAATGTAAATAGCAGGTCTCTCTAAAACGCCTTATTGCTGACGTCATTACAGCTTAAAGATTTGCACGAGAGTGACGTCATAATGATGTCCTGGGCGGCCAGGGTAGTGAAAATTACAAAAGGGTGTTTTCTGTAGATTTAGGTGATTTTTAATGAAATGCACACTTTGTGCAACTGTTAACATTTGACTGTATCAGCAGTCTTGTTTTTTAAACCATTTCATTAACAGTTAACGAGCGCAATTTTATTAACTGATATGAAACATCTAGTAAAATGAACACTTCCTGTTAAATGATATTTCTCTCCAAAGTGAAATATGAAATTACTGTATATGATTATATAAACTAGGCCTATGTATAATAAAACCCTACTTCCATGTGGCGTCTCCGGGAAATAACATCACAAAAAACAAAAAAAAAAAGAACAAATCCTTTACAAAATTGAATCAGTACACCTGGGATTTTAAAGAAATATAGAAAATTTGAAAGGTGGACACGAATCTTGCTTTTCTGCTTTTTACCTCAAATGTGCAGCACATAAATCATAAAACTATGGTTGTTGTCCAATGGGAGTAGTTTATTTGAATTAGAGCGTCATGGAAAGCTTAAATTGTATTGACAACATTTTTCAGCAATGTCAATCAACTATCATACGTTTGGTATTGTGCCTAATGCATACAAAATATTGAAAAAAAACTCGCACATTCAAACAGCCCTCCGAAAGGACATATTAAATTATTTAAAACAAAAATTTATGATATTGTTGACATCAATGTTAATCTTTAACCATTAAATTAAATAAAATGCCCTCCTCCCTATGTACACACCTTGCTGCAAAAAGCACGTATTTGACCTTAATCATATTTCAAATCCCATACATTACACATGATGCAGAAATTGCAAGTTGTATCGAGGTGCAAAATAGAGGGCAGCAAAATGTGACGATAACATGTCCTGGTTAATATTGCCATCACTTATTTGATAAAAGCTACAACTTTTAACAATGAACGTGCAAACCATGTGAAAGTCACTGTCCTCGTAATATTGCGATAAACCTCATAAGGCTTCTATTTGAACATATGTTCCACAACCGGTGTCTATGGGTCAAGCTGAATTACTCGAGGGGTATGCTTTTAATTAAAGCATTCTCCGAGAAGAAATATAGCCACATACGCCGCACTTTCCACCAACTATTAGATTTGCGGCGATTAAAAGAGCTTCATTTTCATGATTTAAAATAGCCCAAAGCCTTGATAAACTATGCATGCACTTTGGAATTTTTCTTCCGCTTTCTATCTTTCTCTTTTTCTTTCTCACACACTCATCCACCCAAACACACAGAAATACATTAATTTCTATCTTTATCTCTTTCTCTCACTCCTTTATCCCTTTCTCCCTCGAGCTATCTCATTAATTTATTCTCTATACATAGAACATTTACGGATTAAATTAATTACATTTCTGGCGCTTCATGAAGGTCATGGCTTCTTATCGTAATTAAATACATGTTTTGATATAACATCAGTGAAGTGCATTTGATTCATGTTTTCTGGATTTCAACCATTGGAGGAATAAGCCCATACCCGTTCAAACAATACGCTATAAACATTACGAGATACTTTAAAAGATGACACCATATTTTGTTTGTAGTGTTGTGAACTCTCAAATTTATTCAGACATTTTAAAGAAAACCTTGTTGCGACTTGCACTTTATCCCAAATACCTGGGTATATTCAAAATCTCAATCATTAAATCAGATATTAACTGAAAGGGAAACTGAAACAAATAGTAAAATCGCAAACATTTAGAAATAAATGAAAAATGTCTTAGAATTATTTCATCAGCAGCATCCTACGTATAAGACGAAGTATAGATTCTGAGTCATAGTTTGTTGTTCACCCCAACATTGATACTACCATTGAACGAAAAATGATTTAAAATATTCGATTTCAAACAAACTAAAACAAACAAAAAAGTAATTAATGTCAGAAGAACAATGGTCAAAATTAGGTGTTTTTTTTCTTACAAGTTACTATTTATGACTAACCTTAAGATTATGTTCATAATGACGACGACGACGATGATGATGATGATGATGATGATGATGATGATGATGATGATGATGCTGATGACGGTGGTGGTGGTGGTGATGATGATGATGATGATAATGATGATGCTGATGACGGTGGTGGTGATGATGATGATGATGATGATGATGATGCTGATGACGGTGGTGGTGGTGATGATGATGATGATGATGATAATGATGATGCTGATGACGGTGGTGGTGATGATGATGATGATGATGATGATGATGCTGATGACGGTGGTGGTGGTGATGATGATGATGATGATGATAATGATGATGCTGATGACGGTGGTGGTGATGATGATGATGATGATGATGATGATGCTGATGACGGTGGTGGTGGTGATGATGATGATGATGATGATGATGATGATGATGATGATGATGATTGATGAACTTTGCTTCAGGAAAACAGGTTTGGTCTATATAAGTGGCTCAGTGGTAGAGCGTCTGCCCCATGAACGGAAGGTCGTGGATTCGATCCCCGGCCGGGTCATACCAAAGACCTATAAAAATGGAACCATCTACCTTCTTGCCAGGCGCTCGGCATTAAAGAAAGGAGAAGGGTAATAATAACTTTTTGTTATGCAGGGCCCACTGGAAGAGCAGCTAACTTACAGCTGAATGTGGCTACCCTGGGTAAATAAGACATTATTATTATTATTATTATTATATATATATATATTATATAATTAAGAAAAAAAAATTAACCAAACCGTCCCGCTTTCAGTAAGCTTTCTTATTCTTTCCCATAAAGTATTTAATCAATCAATTCACTGATTACTGTAGTTAATCAATTAATCTAAAATTCATAAATTATTATTAAAAATCAATTTTACGGTATTTCTAAGTGCTTGATTATAGACATGGTAAGCACCAATGTGGTTTACAGACTTTCATTATAACACCAAACAACCATTTCCCCCTTTATACATTCACTTTGAAGACAGTTACCAAATACAAAACCATTAAGATAGCGCCCTTTGTCTAATCTAGTATGCTATAATCGTGTGAATGAAATTTAAATAAAGCAATTATGCTCGTTTGAATTAATTCTTAACCAAATGATTTTTTTTTTATTAGATTGACCATATTATGTAGCAATATGCGATTCTCACCACATTGGTTTTTTTTCTGTTATCTTGCTACAACACTTCTCTAACGAGCTTTGTATTAATTCATCTTACAAACCACAAACCTCTCCCAAATTAATCTTATGAGACGAAGGGAAAGCCCCGACTCACAACAATGAAGATCATACAAAATTTCGTTAATTCTAATTTAATTGAAGTTGTTTATTCGTAGAAAGGTGTAATTAAAGCCTGTTTTTCAAGAAAGTCCTACATTCCCGTTTAAAAAAGTTGGGGCAAAATTTGACCGAACGCTAGGTAACATTTTGTCTATACAGCTATTTATAAATATATGTCCACGTTGTGATGGAATTCTACCAAGCAGGCAAGCAAAAAAAAATCACCACTTTTCAAACAAACCTTCCATGCTTATTTGCCGAACGGACCCCTGTTCGCGAGATTTTTTAAACAAAAATCTTAGTACATTTCTTTTTTTTTCGGGGGGGGGGGGGGGGGGGGGGGTGCGTCTGCATTTCTGACCCCTATTATTCACATTCAACTAATCATAATTACAAAATGAAATACGAAACGGATATTCACTGATGATGGTAACACTATATCTCATTCATCATACACAATGCCCCTGTTCTTTCCTAATTTCCCCATTTCTATAATTGAATATAACATTTGATTCCCATACATCATGATGTTGACCATCATCATGATGGTCAAGTGCGGATGCAGGATAAGTGATATGGAGGGGGCAGGTGCCCCATAAAATGGCTCAAAAAGAAGAAGAATCAGAAGATAAAGAAGGTGACAAATGAATGAAGGCCCTTTTATGTTTTCGCTTTTGCTTGTGAGGAAATATTCGAAACCAAAGAAAGCTCTTTGTTCGAAACTCATTTCTCACCCCCCCCCCCCCCATTCAAGTTTAACCCTGGATATATACGCGACTGTTATAATTTTTAAGGTTTGCTGAAGCACGGGGTCGCATTTCCTAGTTCCGCCATTACCACTTCTCATAAGATCCCCCCAGGGGAGGAGACAAGTTCGTATAGACTCACGGACATCGTAGACATAATTCATCCAGTCCACTCACTGTGAGCAGAAGAACGAAGGGTTTTGGACAAAGTAAACAACTCCATTCATTATATGAAACCTGATTGAAACTTCCCCGCAGAAGAAGAGCAATGGAAATTTTTGTGAACGTTTGAATGAAGTTGTTACTTTGTCCAACATCCTTTCTCCTTTCTGCTCACGGTGACTCGAAACGTATCCAAATTATCACGATAGCATCTTGATTCACCATTCACAAGCTTCTAAAAATATGCTTCGATATTATACTGATCATAAACAGTACGATACCTATCATTTTGATACCTATCTTAGAATAAAGGAATGCGAATCCTATAAGATTGAACGTATCAGAGAATAAGGGATGCTTCTTTTCGTATAAACCTCCGTAATCACTTGAAAATGAATGGATTTTCAAAATTGATAGACGGAATCTTGTGGCCGATAGAAAACGAGTGCGCATATAATATACGCAACAGATTATGCGCAAATCGGTTGCGCACTTGCCAATCGCTGTACACATTAGATGCGTCCACAAAATTCCGTCTATCAATTTCGAAAAAACCCAAGTGTGAGTGATCACGGAGGCCACTACAATGCAAGGAACACAGAAAGTATTTGTACTTTTAGTCAAATTTCACTTTTTTAATATTCATTCGCTTCTGTGGGAATATCTTTAGAAAGTACGTATACACATTGATGGATGCGTGTTATGATTACCCAAGATACATTATTGTTCTATTTATGATTCGTAGCACACTTATTACATAATACGTATCGCTTGCGAGAAGCTCCTGATAGTAACAATTTGGATGTGTATCGAGATGGGAGATATGTATCTACGAGATGAATAATGACCACGATGGCCAACCATAGAATTGGGCATATTCTTGCACAGCTCGGGATATGACCAAGATCACCTCAGGGGCTATGGCAGGTTTGTAGCCCGAGTTGGACCTACTTGCACGGTTCGAGGTATGACCAAGTGACACTCGAACATGCATTTCACACTCACCGAGAGGGTTCTCAGGAACAACTAGAGGATGAGAAGAGCGGGTGTGTGTGTGTGTGTGTGTGTGTAGGGGGGGGGGGCTATAGCATTTGCAAGTTGATAAGAATCAAGTAACATGAGAAGGGAGCCGTTCTTGCCCCCCCCCCCCCACGCACACACAATACATCTGTGTCGGAAGACGTAGCATTCTACAATTTCCCCCTTTACACTTTCTCACCTTAAACAGCTAATTTGTACGAACATTATTGAAAAAGTATAGTCACTTGATTACGACTCACTGTGAGAGTTATATTGCTATTACAAATCATCATGAATACGAGTCGTTTAGGACCACTCTGTTAATGAGTCGCATACAGAGCAAGAGCCTTATCAAAACGCATGCTACATCGTACAAAATTTTTGGGTTGACGATTGGAATGTTACACCTTGAAACACTGGGAGTAACCATTTGGTGTAATATTTTGTAACAGCGGTATGATATTGCACATTATGATATTACATGTATTTAATCACATTAGTGGTTTCAGTTATTGCACATCCGGAAAAGCGAGCCCATCGTGGAATGAAACAAATAAAATGCAATCCGGTTACTGTCTTTTGTACTGTATATCGATCAGAATAAATGATAAAGGAATCGAATGGAAAAAAAAATATTTAATATTTCGCCATAAAATCTGCCGATAAATGCCAACATATTTTAAAAATCTACTCTTCTGCTTTATGGTTCTTGTCTGATTGATTGTTTGTTTATTTCTTTGCAAAATTAACAAGCATAGTTTGTCAATACGGTTTCCTTCTTCTGTCTCGGTGTAAGCAGCCTCAACCTGGATTGGATATAAGAACACGATGGATCAATATTGGTACCTGGGGTCCGAAGGGCCTCGGAAGTACATTGTGCAATGAACTATAAACCATTCTAAAAGTTTATCGATAAATGCGAAGAAAGGCGGGCTATTTATGGACATCGCGGCGGTGAATCATGCCCTGTCGAATTATTCACGGAAATGTGGAGCTCCGTTGTGAAAATGGTATTAATGGAAAATTCCACATGAGAAAAACTGGAAATATTTTTTTTTAAAGTTTGCTTGGAATATGTTTGAAAATGTCTCTTAAGAAATATGCGATATGTTTAATAACGGAAATCGAGCAAATCGTCTGCTGCAATTCCCTTATCGACACCATTCATATACCTTGGAGCTATTCACATGACAATGTATTTCATTCCCATATGCTTTTGCCTACCATGCATTCTAAAAGTTTGACCGATATCTTACAGTAAGTCACCGAGCAATAACAGAAAAATGCAGTTTAAAATCCCATGTAATTCCGTTACCACCCATATCGAATTGCCCTAACGCAGTGAGATGACGGGGGCACCGCTCGGTCGCACCCCATCAGAGAACATTAAATTCCATCAATTTTGACATACACCCCTAAATCAAATACGCTGCAGCTGCCTCTGTATACAATGGTAAATGGTTGATCCATGAATCACCAAGGGCGAGGAAGGATTCACAGGAGACGAATATTGAAATAAAATCGAGCAAATATGAAGTGCTGTTTTAGCAGGTGTAATGCTCAAATATTTCTTTAACCCTAGATGTAAAATTGACCTCACTATATGGGGTTCAAAGCTGTACCTCCAAACGTTCAACATCGCACCCCATACTTGGATTCAAAGTTTATACCCAAGCATGGGGGTACAACTCTTCACCTTCGGGTCAGATGTTGTACTCCTCTGGTACAATTTTGAGCTTTTAGAGTACAGCTTGGAACCATCGTGCATAGGGTTCAGCCGGTGTATTCTGTGTGTATAGTGTTATGAATAATATCTGCTTATTACACTTTCAAATACATTAGTAATGGTAGACTCCAATTTACACCACTTGATGGATGCAATCAAACCTTCATGGGTATTACAATTAAACCTGCTTTGAACACCTCTCGGCGAGCCCCTCCGCCTTGCTCACGGCCATAACACTTGCATGTTCATTATCGACACGTTCAGACCTAGACGAGTGAGATCGGGAAATGTCAAACTATTCCATGTGCATGTTAGGAAAAAAAAACAACCTATGGTGGTATATTGCGCCTTTTGAAAGCAACATTACTCAAATCAGGGGACCCCTGAAGGGGATGCATAAAATCCTATTTGAATATGTCGCTGCTTGGTTTGCATTTATACCTAAATCATCATGCCGGTTTTTCATTGATAGATAGACAGACCGATTTCAGGGGAAAGTCTAAAGGAAATATAACGAAGAAAATAATAATTTCGTATATGTATTGAGTACTCACATCAAGTACTTTGGTATTAGTCAACAACTTTATTTACATGGTCAATATGAACAACCTAAAAGTTATAGGCTATAGTATATACAACCTAACAAATATATCGTTTAATTTATCAAAATGCTCAAACAAAAGAAAGATTTAAAAATCAGCGCATAACGACGGTAAAATCATATTCCATTGTTTAAAAGTATTTTGTTTTATATATCTTTATCAGTCTTTAACATCATGTTTAATTTCTTCCTGGTTGATAGCGAATCTACAATGCACGGCAGGTAATTTGATATATTTTACACATCTCTCCCGAATTCATAAATTGACATTTGGCTTTTGGCCTTCATGATGAATAATGTACTCATACAATGCATTATACGTTTTCAGCTATTCTCCGAAGTTCACGTACGAAAAGTTAGGGAAATTGTGATCCCCTTTCGATTTCCATGTCGTGAGTAGCCGAGTTAGAATATGCCTGAATTATTGATAATAATTTCCGTTTTCTCCCCAAACGACATCTGATACATTGCAAAGGGGATTTTGAAAGGTGTCCACGATTCCAAATATCTGAATTCATTCGGAGATGTTCATGTCAAAATGCACCCTGTGCAAACGTTTATGTTTTTACCTTTTTTTTTATAGTTTTTTTTTCTTCATTTTTACAATGCTCTCATGTTTATGTCATTTACCTTCTGCAATCGCATTCATTTCCTTTTCATATAACCACAAAAGTTTTACATTGTAATCTTGAGTAGATGTGAAAATAATGAAGACATTTATTACAAAGGCTTATGGGGCAGTCACACTTACATGCTTATTGCACATTGGTGTGTTTACATGGTTCAGGGCAGATATACGTGCCTGAGTTAATGTGACTGAGCTTTTAATTACTGAATGTCGTTCATGGAATTGTCCGGCTAGGTTAAAAACGTAATAAAGAAACAATTTGTTTATTCATTTGTTACTGTTGATGTTGTTTCGCTCTAGTTGGCGTTTACGAATCCCATTGGAAACCCCCTCATCACCTGCTCCTTTATAAAGGACTTAAAGTACTTTGGATACTTCCCCATATTCTTGAATTTCCAGCAAGAAGGTGCAAAGTTGGTTGAAGACCGAATTATTTGTGATTTTTATTTATTCAATTTTTCCTTATCAAGCGTGTCAATTCTTTGGGCAAATAGGGTGCCAAAATTCCTGAATATCTTTATTCCTTTCCTTTCAGGCTTTGTTTTTTGTTTTGTTTTTTTTAATAGATTTTAGCTTGTCAGCTCATTTTGGGGGATGTGGGACGCATATCTTCGTCTAAAGGTGAGCTAAATTTAAAAAATACAATATGATTACATCAACATCGTCAGAAATCTTTCGTAAAGTACAAACCGCATTTTGATTAACATTTTGGGTAGTTGTAATTGTGTGTGCACATTTCCTGTTTTCTTGTGGGCACAACAGTTTGAATTTTTGGACTCTATTAAGGTACATATTACCAAGCCATTACAGGATTACACATGAACCAAATATACTATACTAAACACTAGAGCAGTATTTAAATCAAGATGATCTTTGCAAATGAACTCGTTATTTGAAAGTGTCACTAGTCCAAAAATGAAAAGTAGTCCAGAAATTAAAAAGAAATTGAAAAGTCCTTGTCCGAAAGTGCTGTAGTCCGATAAAACAATAAGGTCCATTATCCTGAAGGTTCGTTTGTTTGAAAATGACAACAGATTATTAATCAGAGAGCGATGAATTAAATAGGGTCATCATGACTGAAATTATGTAAAATTCGTTATTTCTTTGATTTGATTTGATTTGATTTGATTTGTTTGTCAGTAGCAACATACATGACTGGATAGCCCATGAAAGCCTTCAAGTCATATTTTAAATTTCAAAATGACAAACCATTGCAAAAGCTAATCGTATCTAATTTCTAACAATGGAACGGAAAAACGACGAATAGTGAACCTTGAATAACGAACTGTAACCTTTGAACACCAAGTATGTGTAAAAAACAACCAGAGTTGTTTTTTTCAATTCCACTCCCGAAAAAATTACTTATCCTAGTTTTGTTAACCTATATGAATCTCTCATTTATTATTTTGTGACATGTTCATTTTTCTGTCATTCCCCTTTTCGTTTTTGTCACGTTTAATTATAATTATAAAATAAAATTTCAGAGACACACTTGAGTGCAAACTGCAGTGGAAGGAATGAAATGACAAATTTTCTACCATTTAATAATCTCCAGTATGTAATTTTCATTTCTATTTACCCTTTTTCCCGTAAATTGGAGCATGAACAATAAAGCATTCATACATTTGTGAGACAATATGAGTTGTTCAAATAGGTGCAACTTTGATCATTATGATACGGTTGAATTGATTTCTGCTCTTTGTTTTAGAACGATTTTATTCTACTTCCAAAGAGATGTACCTCTATGGTGTGACTTTAGTAGGAGTCACACTCAGAGCCAAAATCCTTCAGTCCTCAGAAACTACAACAGTCCCCTAAGGATTTGAACTTCAAGTTTGTCTTAATGTAGATGGTGGTAGTTTCCGAAACTATGACGTGGTTGGAAACCACGACCATACTACACTATTTTTTATGGTTTTGGCAAAGTTTTCGTCATGGGTATGCTCATCTTTGGTTTTGCGCGATGGGTACAACTCACGTAAATGCGTAGGACACACAACGAATCAGGACCTGTTAGATAAAGAGATATGAATTGAATTGAATTGAATTGAAAAAAAAAAGATTCGGGATAAGTGTGGACATGGCTTATGATGCAATTGCAATCATAAATAGCATTACTCATGTTTCAAAGCATAACCTTTATACATAAATAAAGAGCGCAGACAGATATGGGTTATGAGTAGGTGCAAATTCGTCCCATTTCTAATATATACGCTAGAAATATCTTTCTGAATAGGAGTTTCCGTCCGAATGAATACAAAACAAAGTAATCCACCATATCTAATCTCATGTTAACTGAAAAGTGTGTAGTAGTATTATTTTTCTAGGAAATATTTCTGAACTATCTGCAAATAACAAGGGCAAAATCAATCTTCAAAAGTCGAACGGAGTCGACGGTGTTGTTAGTCTCTTTGCTTTTAAATGTCATATAGAGCTATTTTAATATGATGATTAATAATTTATATTAAAAAAGTCGAATCAAGTTATTGATTATCAACTGAATTCCAAACCGTGTTAAGAATGAAGATAATGAAGTTTCACATTATTTCTAAAGATATATTTTTTTTGTTTTTGACAATAATAGATAATACACACCGAGCACCAATCTGTTAAAAACCGGCAAATGACTTAGTGTCATCATCATCTGGAGAGCAGGCTGATGGTGTTCACCGTACGTTGGTCAACAAAACTATTGTTTAAAAATTCACCAACTTCTTTGTACAAAACGATATAATCCATTTCCGTAAAATTAAGTCGAACGCCAATTCAATGGTCCATTGTAATGCTATTGAAATAGGGATCGGCTTGCGATTATCATTATGATGTGCACTTAATTAAATACATGTACATGACGTACGGAGATTCATCGGAAGTGTTTTTAATTCTGTTGTACTTAAAATTGGAGTAACTTTCAGCCAAAATGAGCAAAAAGTAAACTATTAATTAATAAAGGCATCATTACACCTTTGCGTTGACAGACGACGTTTTTCCAACATTCATGAAATTTTAAAGACGCTCTGTGAACTCATACATACGGAGGGAAGGCGCTTGACCGACTTTAAAGGGGTCCGGTCGGAGCTCGATGTACGCACGCGTTAGGGTCAGCTAAGCGTCTTTTGTCCTTATTTCTGCATTCACCGATCGTCTTCCGTATTTAATGAACGCGATACAGGCATTAGCCATAAACGCAAAGATGTAGTTTAGCATTTAGATTTTAACCATCAGTACTGCGGACAGAATGTTTTTATCATTTATTTATTCATTTATTCATCACTTACGGGTTGAATACTTCTATTTAGCCTTCGGATGGTTTAAAAGTATGTTGCCCATGCAGTGTTGAGTATGTTTACACCTATTCCACCTATTTTAAGAGTAAAGGAGATAGTTATTTAAGATAATCAGATAACTCATAATTTGAGGGGGCCAGGGGGCAACAAAATTCACTCCAACATAGTCATCCACCATTCCCTTTCACACGGGGGCCATGTCAGCAGTCATTCTTTTCACGCGATCACCCGTGGAATGTTGTGAGTGGCAAAAGCTTCTATGGAAAATTATATGTGATAATGTGATAACAAAGAGGTACAAATTCTCTGGATCATAATTATTACCATTGTCGAATCTGCAGTTCATTGCGAGCGGGCACAGCGAGCTCAAAACTTAAGAAATTGACTCCGGAAATCTGTTACATAAAACATTAGTGTTAAATAACAAGAATAACAACAGGAAGGTCATGATTTTTCTATAAGTTTGTTGAAGAGTTCTTGAAAGTTTGGAGATGTTTCGTGAAACCTCTACTACTGCTCTCGTGGACTCAGATCCGTGCCACTCTGAGCAGCAGATCCAACCGAATGGTCGAGAGAATGGCACTGTTAAAGATCTGCAAATACTTCAAGGACAACATTGTATATCTCTTGCGGAACGAACATATGATATCAAAAAGAAAGAAGAAAAGTTGGAAGAAGACAGCCATGACGAAGTAGCGAAAGACAAGTAGGTATTTTAATTGATTTATGAAACCATAAATACGTAGATATAGGCTATGAATAGATATGCGGATTTACTAATAGATGCAAATTTTGATCTCTATATATATTACACAAATGTGCTCGCCATTTACACGTATTGTCATTATTATTATTAAAGGTTGGTCTTGAAAGCTTACCCGAGGCTTCCGGACATAGCAACAAGCAATGTATGCCAACTGAATTCCAAGCATTGTACTATTTGTAGTTCAACTGTTATTGACTAGATTTATTAGGGATACAACGTAACCACGCTCGTTATCAAGAATACTTTTGAATGTAATAGTAAACCGACCTATTATCTGTAAGATCCCAATCACATCGTCGCACAGTTGCGTACGGACTACGGACGTGGCGGTTTGGAGACCATGCGGAGAGAGTACGGTCGACATGGACAGGGTGTACAATATAAACAGTTTGCCTATAGGCCGGAGGAGGCACCTGTTGACTTGGGTGGGGACACGCGAAGATACAATATAACACATACAAACCATGATAATTTGTAATTGTTTAAATTTGACCTATAAATATGTATTAATTGTATAGATTCGATGTGTATTGTAACAAATGGTTGTTGTCAAATATTTATTTAATCTCATATAC
>BQKZ01000003.1:394243-418556 GCA_036244855.1 Temnopleurus reevesii
TAATTTAAGAAATAACTATTAGAAAATTGTTGAAGCAAGTTTTATCGGTTCCAATGTATCTTTAATTACAACTGTTCAACTCTTATTTATTTATTCATTTATTAATTTGTTTTTTTTTTTCAGTAGGGTTGCCCAGTCAGTGATCACAGCACTTTTTTCACAGGGGCCCTACAACAGAAAAACACAAGAAAAATTTAAAAGTATTCTCATTTGGGAATTTAGTTATCCATATCCTGTACTCGGCCCAGAAATGTATAATGTTGAGACCATAATTTAAAAATTAGTCATCTACTTTTAACCACTACTTGTCTTAAATTTTAATTGGTAGTTGCGGCAGCTATTTCTCTGTCAGGGATGTACGCCCTCACTGCCAAACTTCCAGGGACTTATACCATTGGAAGCTACATTGCTGGACAGGTAACGTATGAAGGGAGAATCGAAGATTTGTTAATAAGGGGGGGGGGGGCGCCGATGACTTTACAACACAATTATAACAACACTGCCCTCGAACGCCGGGTTTTGTTCGTTAAAAAAATGTGTGGTGAAGGGGCTGCCGATTGGGGACCCTTTCTCCTACCCATGAATCCGCTTTATGAGTGTTTTTGATAATGTATGAAGAAGTCTCAAATTAATACTTTAGGTTTCTGTTTTCATACTAATTTATGGCACATAAACATTCCAATGATTATGGTGATTGACAAGGCCTGTGATCACATTTAAATGGATCGTTGGTGAAAGAAAATAAATGATAAAATTATTAATTGATTTACAAAATTATTAGATTTATACACGAATGAACAAGTAAATGGATAAATGAGCATACAAAAAAATGAAAACTGAATTACTTGCTTCATTCAATATCATGTGATTGTCTCGGAAATAAGCGATTACTCTCACGAACATTATTCACAAGCTTTTCAAAGTATATTATGAACGAAGCTAGTGAAAACAACACGATATAAACTATTTCCGAAAAGTTAACTAGAACGCAGACAACACGTCCGTACAGCGTGTATTCAACTGTGCGGACACAACAATGACTAGCCGGTACCGAATTCAATAGCATTAAAAGGAGAATTGAAATTGCGTTCGACTAAACCTTTCGAAAATACTTTATATTGTGTTAAACGTACCATGATCGCGATTTTCAGAGTTGACCAATGTACATTTTGAGACAAACCAAAGACCCTTTACAAGACGTTGGGCAAAGAGATTACCCAGCACTGGGCAACATGTATGCTTTTGTCCATACTTATAAAAGTGTAGGATTTTTTCCTAGACGAACGAATGTCTCCCAAATCCATGTCAATTGGATATTATGGACATGGCATCATGAATGTGATTCACTCTAAATAACTGTGACCCTTCAAACGAATCGGCCGACTAATGCTGGCGAAAGTGGGCAGCAGACTACTGTCGTGTACCATTTAGGGGAAAATCTGACTCTGCTCATGTCGTGGCCCAAGTCCAAGTTACATCTCACCCTACATCCTAAACCACATGGAAGACTACAGCTGATGAACTCAAACAAAGTTGGGTGCATGGCCGAAATGGCGTCCCCGCTATCAATCACGTGACTTTTACAGTTTGTTAATCTTGTGTTTTCATCACAGGGCTTTGGAGGGACGTGCGTGGCTTTATTTACAGTAATATCAACTGCGAGTAAGTTGGATAGAGCATTGGCCACACTGTAAAAACATAGATGGAGTTTTAGCACCTGAAAATGTTCACATAAGGAATACACTCAAAGTGACAATACTGGGAGTTCTTGGACTTAAAGATAACTTACTGATTAGGACACTGAAATCTGTGAGACATTATTTTGAGTACTTGAGCGCCATGAGCGCCCGGCTGAGGCGGTTACCGGCGCTTTACAACAGGCCATCATCATAATAATTATTGTTTATCAAAGCTACTTTAGCATTTGCGTGAGTGAAAATACCGCCTGTAAGTACTAAAATAGCACATAATGGCAATTAAACCTGCACTTCGATTCCCAGAACTTTTGGAAGCCAAAATTGTACTTTTGTTTTTACAGTGTATCTATATAAAAATAGCTATCTGCCAATGTCGTACGTCTCCTGCGTCTCATGTTATTATTCCAAAATAATACCTTATCACCCCAAAGCTTTGCTGAACTAAACTCATCATGTTATTAGTGTAGGAAACAGTCAATTGACAATTATACTGACCATCAAATAAGCTTTATGAATATTAGTTGTAATCTGACGTAGTACTGGTATGACGAGTTGCGTTTCCTAAAATTTCATTAACAAAAAATTATTTATTGAAAAGTCTTAATATTTTGAGTACCGTAGATGATTTGTAAAAGGTCCAGTAGTCAAGAAATGAAATGAAAAAGTAATAAAATTAGGGAGTCTTATTCCAGAGGTCTGTTTTCTAGAAACTGGGATTCACCTTGTTAAATTCCAAAACGGGAATATGTGCCTACTTTTACGCCAAACGTTTAATTCAAGACACACTATTATGAACCTTTGATTAATGTCACAGATCAGTTAAGTTTCAATGAAACATGGATTTATTTAGTCTATTCATCTAAATAAACCATTTGAATGATAAGACATTGGTGAAGGTTTTGATTTTCTTTCTTTCATAATAAAACACATGTTTTCTTGAATCTAGAATATTCATTAGTTTCCTTTTTCATGTCAACTATTTTGATTTCATTTTCCAGGCACAGCTAGTCTGCGTGGATTAGCGATCATGCATTTCACAATAGCATGCACCATTTTGTTTATATGTGTCATTACCTATTGTATACTTTTCAAACTGGTGAGTTTATATTTATCTATGTGTGAATTAAAATTGTGTGTAATCACAAATAACATCTTTATGATATGCTGCAACAACATTCTTCTCATACAATGTTTTTGATGGAAAAGCATTGTTCCTATAATTTTTTTTTAATGAAACGATACTGTTTCGACGCCACTGATACTTAAAGATTGCACTCACGAATTAATCTCCTTTTAGGTGCATGCATCCCCACCAATTTTTGTTTGACAAAAAAAAATCAGCAGAAAAGGGAACGGAAAACCCCGAGCACTTTTGAATACGTCAAACCAAGGTAACGGGAAAGTATCCAAAACTTGGGAAGCCTCTTTTTTAGTATCAGATAGGTGCAAAGTTGCACCTTCACGCCAAGGTCTCATTCAAACAAGACGGATGTGTTGTTTGAAAGAGACCTTGTGGTTTATTTGCGTGTACGGGCTTATCCTAAACCTTGTGGACGGCGATGTGCAATGGGGGAGTGCCAGTAAAAATTTAGCTATCCCAGAGTTAGGTCACAATTATTTACATTTTGCTGTAATCTTGCTTCGATAAGTTGCAAGCTGAAAGGTTTTCCCAGTGTGCATTTGTTCGAATCATCGATAAAGGTGCAAATTTGAATCATTCATTTTTAGTGTGTATACGGTTCTGCTGGTCGACATATAAATTTCGTTCAACTATTTCTAAGGGTAATGACATTTCTACTTTGTTTCAGTCTCATGTCAGGTCTCTATTGTGTGAGGATAAAAGCACAAACGATATTGATGATCATTCCTGTACTTTCGACAACTTTCGGGATGCATGTCGAATTCTGATTAAAGTGTTTAAGGATGTATATAAGTGTTCATGAGAATATTGAAAATATCACTCTAAAAAGAACAGCCCTCTGCAAGATTGTATTTAATACTCGCCTTCTCCAAATACGCACTAAATTTAGGTATTGCAGCTCATAATTTTGAAATAATTTAATATTGTGGGTGTTTCAAACAAAGAAAGAACAAATCATTTCAGCCGAATAATATTGCTTAACAATGTATAAACAATAATAGAATAGACCAATTTTCTCAACATGGCGTGTGGATCGGACGGTGGTCTTGTTATGAAAGTTTGGTGGGATCGAATCCCACAGTGAGCGCCTAGTTAAAAATATTCTAAAATTGTCATGAAGTTATAGATACTGAAAAAATGAGCCAGTTTCGTAACATAATTGAATGAAGAAAATATGGTGTTATTATCATCTTATTGTTATTTTTGCATGAATTAAAATTTTCAATAAATGGTGGTATTTAGATTAAAACAAAAACATCTGACTTTATAAAACAAATCGGGTAAAAATATTTGTTTTTAAAAACATTTTAACGTTCGATGCAGTCATCTTCTGCGATAATTTTTGTGGAAGACTTGCGGAAAGATGATAACATCTTACTATGAGAAAAATCTGTCATGTTGCAGTTATCACTGTGTGATCTGCAAAATAAAATCTGTTCATGCAGTAATATCAACTTCTGAAAACTCAAAATTGGAATATCTACATAGATCGATAAAACGGCATCGTATTTTCCAATCGAAAATGAGAATGGAAACTTGAAAGTAATTGAAATATAGAAGGACATAAGTAATATAAACTCATTTTAAAATATAAAGACGTGTTTTTTAATCCAACATAAGGGTCGAATGGTTATGGGTGTCAGTCTCCCAAAACGAAAGTGGTAAGCTTGCGCATGCACCAGAATGGGCAAAATAATATTCTTTTTGTTGGCTCCTAATGCTACTTAAAATTAAATATTGTAAAATAACTGACTACATTTGATCAATCGATATTCCCAAATTAGCATGAACTTAGAAATACTTGAAAAAAATGTTTTTAATAATTTTGCCTCTCCTTACGCCTAGATCAAAATGCAACTTTTCAATATCTGGATGGTATTCTTTGTGACGTTGCAATTCTTTCCTGAGGTCCTTGGTAACACCGCATCATCCAACATCCCTGAAGCATCATCTAACTTCCGGGAGAAGTATTTCATCGTGATTGTATGCTATCTGAACTTCAATTTCTGCGATTTTGTTGGGAATCTTTTGGCGACTGTCCCACTGCTAAAATGGGTAAATATCAGGGATTCTGCGAAATTCACTTTGCATGTCATGTCCCATTAAACGAAAAGTTGTCTCACCATAGTTATGATTTTAGGGTGCACGTTGGCTGCAGTATTTCAAACCATATCGAGGGTTAGTTATCATCCTCATAATGTCGTATTTTTTAAAAAACTACATAGACTATTAATTTACTAATTATGTATTTTATGGGCTTATTGGGACATCTGCTTGGAATGCATTCTCATTAATGATTTCAATTCCACCATCATTTCATGTTATATCTTTTTTATGTGCTCATAATAGCATAGAAGGGGGAATCGATATTAATAATTGTCCACAGTATATAAAATTACCTATCTCCTATTTTGAATGTAAGCATTAATGATTTTAGGGATCAATGCTTATTTGTTTCACTTCGGTATGGGCGCACTTTTCAAGATATGAGGTGAAGTGAGAGACATCACGTAAAACTGGAATTGTGTGGAAAACAGTGTGTTTAGTAACCCTGCAAAACGATTGTTGTATTTGGAGATATTTCTAATGATAAAATATGACTCAGATGCATACTAAATAATGATCCATAGCTTTTTCGCGCAAATAATCTTCGGATACGAGACAAAACAAAACAAAAATTATAGTTGATTCCCTCCGCAGAGATTACCTAGCTGGACCTTCACCATGGTCATCCTCGGCCTCGCTTTCTTCTTCTTGCAAGACAGTTTGGAGATGTTTGAGAATGGTAAAATATGACTTGGATATAAATATATTTGATAATGATCCGTAGCTTTTTCGCGCAAATAATCTTCGCAAACTATATAAAACATTCAAAAAATTGTTTTCTTCTGCAGAGATTCCCAAACTGGACCTTCACCATCGTCATTCTCCGTCTCGCATTCGTCTTCTTCATCTTCTGTAACTATCGTCCTCATCAACGATCTCTACCCGTGGTGCTCAACAACGACATCGTATATGCGATGTTAGTTGTCATCTTCTCTCTTTCTAGTGGTTATCTGAAAACTATCATCATAGACAACGGCATTAAGTAAATATATTTGTAATATAACTAGTAATTCATTTTGCGCACACTATATTAAATGGAAGGAATATGTACTATTTTGAAGGACCCTACAAAATTCCTTTTGAAAAAAATCTTATACCATTTTCGAGAACCATTTAGATAACCCCCATCATTCTGGAAGAGTCTTAAAATCTTCCCAACCAGCCAACATAAACCATGTACTAGATTTCCGTTTGTAATCTAAATTATCATATATTGAACAGGAAGAAGAGCTAATATATAGATTGCACAAATTACATAAAATGTCATACCGTGGGCCAAGGCAAAATTTAGGGCTTATTTCCTAAATTCTTTGGTCTTACCTTGACAAATACTTGAAAATAAGTCAAATTATGTATCTTAATCATATTTTTATGATAAGTTCTCAACTCTAAAATTTGTACATGTATATGTATAAATAACAACAGAAAACAAAAGGAAGGTAAAGAATTGATTGCTATGGGTCACTTTCCTAAACAACAATGAAGATGAGTTATTGTAACTGATTTCTTTCAATCCAAAATTTGCCAGGATGTATTGTTTTACATTGTTTGTATTAATTATTGACCAAAATATCCTCTTACAGCGCCGTGTCTCATCCATCACTAAAGAGCAAAGCGGGATCCATGATGGCGTTCTTCTTGGTTCTCGGGATAGTCAGCGGAGTGGTCTTCTCTAGAGCTTACCCCCAAATCATCCAGTTGTGAAATCTCTTTTCTACCTCATCGATATACATGTATCTTTAGTTAGCCAAGCGGGGCTCATTTGAATCAATTTGTTAAACTAATTCAGCTTGGGTCAGTTTGCATGAAGATCATTTGTTAATCGAATGACCTTTTCCATAGTCAAGCTAATGGCATTGTTATAGTAATATCGTTAATTCATGATGGATAAGTGAATCTTCCAACATCGTATCATGTGTACACTGGTTATGAAGACCCGGGATGGGGGACTTGACCAATTCAAAATTTTATGTCCCCTCCCCCTCGAGAAACAGAGAAGTAAAAAAATTGTACATTCGTTTCATTTGGGCCCCCTTCGTTGCTGGCAAGGGCCTGACTAGCTTCACCCCCCCCCCCAAAAAAAAAAGTCGAGTTTCTATATTTCAAATTAATTTAGCGCTCCGGCACGAGGGCTGACAAACAAAATAAACATGGGTCATTAGCTAAAATGTTATCCCCCTCAGCATTTCTGGCGCCTTTTTTCCCTATACTTTGACGCCCCTCCCAAGGCGTGCGCATGCCTATAATAATTCCATCTAAATACTTTCCGGACTAAGTACTTGGCCTTGGTGCTCTCGATGGGATGTCGAGATGTCCCTTGTGATGTTAATTACAAAATTAAGTATTGGAACTATGGGTCTTCAAAAAAAGTCGCTAGAACTTATAAGCATTAAAGCACTTCGCATGATTTAGATTTGAATTGAAAGTTGTAGAATGCGCAAACTATCTTATACACAGATACAGTTGACATGACGAGATTTGCTTTAATGTTTTATTTTAAACGGAAAGATACTAGTTGTATACTAAAATTTGTAGATCCCAAATTTGTCATGAGTTTATTTTAATTTGTATGTATTTTTGTTACAGGTATGCAAATATAAAATAGTCAGTTTAGTACATGTATGCATCCATACTTACAAAATTCATAACCAAGGCAAAGAAACTAAACCCCATGCCACGTTTATCATTTAAGTAAATCCAATGCATCAAGATGATGAATAATGTATGTAAATGATTTATATTAAATGTACTTGGAAAGATTGTAAATATCTATAAATTCAGCAAACCTTGGAACTGTTGTACATACGATCTTCATATTTTCGATTAAATGTTTTACAATGTCCAATGTAATTGCTTATTCATTTGTATACGTTGTATTTGTTTATGTTTCTTTCATAATCGATTTTACACATGAGTCTGAATACAGTAGTATATAATAAAATGGATGTTAGTAACTATTTTGTTTGATACTGAAAGATTGGCCATTGGTGTATCTTCTTTCATTAAGAAATTAAATTTTTTGAACCTTGAGGAAAATACAGCGCTCTTCAGTCGAACAGGTTGTTTGCTCCTTCAATGGGTTTTTAAATAATCAAATAATAGTCGATCTCTGAGATTATGATATTTAGCAACTCGCTGAGTTGCAAGTATAATCTTTATGAATATAATGTTGTCAAAACGAGAAAGATGCAACGTAATTGAAAATAAAGCCCAATTAGAGGGAGAGAGATCGAGAGAGAAAGGAGGGAGAGAGAGCGGGAGAGAGAGAGAGAGGGAGGGAGAGGGAGGGAATGATTTTTTTTTTTTTTTGGGGGGGTAGACAAGTGAAGTTTTGAGGCTTTTATCATTCGATACGAAAATGCAGGTTTACATAGAACACCTTATAAACTATTTCCGTAAAATAAAGTGGGTCATACGAAATAGATACGTGCGTCGTGTATTCAACTGTGTGGACACAACAATCACAATCCGGTTCCGATTTAAATAGCATCACAAAGGACCATTGAATATACCACTTTCGTAATGTATTCAAATTTTATGCACACCCCTTTGTGCAAACGCAAAAATTACAAACTATTTGTTTAACTGATATCAAAAAGTCATATTTCAATAGAAGGTACTTGTGTAAATAGCATGCAGTGGTTGTTGCTAGTTTGGTCAATCTACAATGTATGCCCAACTTAGCAACGTTAATGCATGCAAGACGCATTCTGACCATTGTATTCTCATCAATTTTGACAGATGAATGCATAGTTCGTATCGATACAAAGGAGAATAAATTCAAACACATCACGAAAGTGGGCTTACATCGTGTTATAGACCGACTGGGAGCTTAGCCAGGATGGATTGCACTTGGCAGGGGTGGAAAAGTGTTAAAAAAAAAACTCTAACAAGCACCCCCCATTGAAAAAAAAAAGAAAAGAAAAAGAAACAGGGAAAGTCTTCACTTCCCACCACACAGGTGAACTGATAAGCGCCTGAAAGGGGAAAAATATTATATTCTGCCGCCTCAGAGCTGATAAGCAAAAGAAGGAAAACAAAGTTTTTGCTTTTCTCACCCCTCCACCCCCTGGCTACACACGCCTGATAGAGAAACTCGTTGATAGCAAAATCTCCTCGGCGCGGCCAAAGCAACCCCCACAAAATTCCGAGGTCTGTGGGCGAGGGGCTATTTTAGCTCACTCCGATCCGCTATCTGTGTTTATCCTTCAACGTTGCCAATCGTGTGATCACAGAAAATAAATAGCTATCATGAATAAATAAGATATATAAATCTGTATTACATAATTTCTAAAGTCGTGATAAAGTGAAATGAATATCTAAATTTCCAAAAATTGAATAATTTACCAAAGTGAATTGTAAATTTATATATCAAAGTAAAAACCTCTAGAAAGCCTAAAATTGCGTTGCTGAAAACGGAAAGAATTTGTGTACCGTTGGCAAGTGAGTTAAAGCCTTGGATTGTCATAAAAATAAAAGTTTTCTTTTGCATTTCACATGAGAGAGTGAAATGGTCAAGCAGGGGATCAAGATTTTCTGTCGGATAAAGCCAACCAGGTCGAAAATTGGGGTAAGTATACGAACTTGTTTACCCAGAATCATGGGGGTTAGCTTTTGATTTTAGGCGATGCTCGACATAAGCTAGGCCGCTGAGTAGGGCGGAGCTTGAGAGTCGGTTCCGCTACGAGACTGAACCGTCCGTGCTGATGCTGCATGTCTTATTTTTAAGCCTAACGCCTGTAACGGTCAGTTAGTTATATAACATTTTTAGGTTTCATATATGATCCAAGATCCAGATTGGACCTACAAATTTGGAACGGTTGTCATAGGCTTTTTAACATCCTAATTATGACAATTACAATACATGATGGGTTCATAAATTATAAATATAAATAAAAATATTTCCGCCTTTTCAACTCAAATTCAAGACTTCTATCGACAAAGATACTAAGCAGGATCCATAAGTCAGGATATAGTGCCAAGAAAATTTTGAACATATGTTTCATGCTTAGGTCATAGATGCTGGAAGGAAGCGCTCTCTTGAAAGAAGGCCTCCCATGAAGCGGCATCAAGAGACAGAGTGATTAGGGGAGCTCATTCCAAGCATTTACTTTCCGCGGGAAATTTTAATTGGACTTGGAGTAGAGTTGTGTGCGACACGGAATAGTTAGCAGCTTCTTTGGATGATATTGTCGTGTGTTGCTGGCAATCAAAAGATGGGCGCTAGTGCACTTTCGTATCCAGCGGCACTGCCAGCAGTGTATACACGAAGGGACGTTTAAAGAACGAGGCATCTCCATACTCCCGGCTGGATACAAAAGTGCATTAGCACCAAAAGATGTGCTGATTAAAAAAAGTAGTTTATCTAGACAATGTATGTGGAAATCCATCCGTGAAACCCAGAATTACACTGTACTGAAATTTCTTATAAAAAGGTATTTCGAGAGAACCCATTTCTATATTTTTACATTTCATCCCATCATTTTTAAAATCTAGGTCAATTCGATAATCAAAAAAGCTAATCATGTCATACTTCAATGTGGTTAGGTCAGAAGCAAATAATCTGGACCTGCAAAAAAGTGCAAAGAGAGAAAAGTTGCTTAATGTATTTCCGTGCAATTTCACTAAAGCAATAGAAAAAACATAGTAACAAAGTAAGAACATATGAAATACAATGGTACAGCGTAAAAAGTAACAATTGCTTGGTACATGTAGGTAACACAATTTATTTTTAAACTCTTTCAAAGATTGATGATGGTGATGGATATGCCTGCTGTACTGTAATATGCTTAAAGGGGAAAATTACCATGACATTGATATGTTGTGAGTAAATTAAAAAAAAACATAAGATGAACAAATCAAAAGCTTTAGAAAAATGGGAAAATCCGTTCAAAAGTTATGATTTTTAAAAGTTTTGCATTTCCCCCAATAATGGCATCCTTCAATTGGCAATTTTTTGTGATGTTATATGGAGAACTTGTCATCAACTTTGTACATGAATTATTGAAAATGGATCAAAATCATATTTCAATGGAGAAATTGCCACCATTCTTTCTGGAATGTTTGCAGAATTGATATGTCCATTATCATACTTGAACAATAAATTAAAATTTCCCTACTTTTCTACAAAAAGAAGAAAATGTTGAATTCTACTTACAAAGTAAATGGAGATTTATCCATTTTTGCAGCCATTTTATGCCTGTACATGTAGGTTGCCAACTCAAGAAGCACATTAGTGGTGTAAATAAAAATGTTGAAAATTCATAACTTGTGAAGAGATCACCCAATTTTGCTCTAATTTTCACAATCTGATCATGGTATTTTTCTCCATTGACTTACAATATACTTTTCTCTATTCACTTACAGTATATTATTAATGTCTTGGGTTAATTCCCCTTTTTGGTCAGAATTTTACAATTCATTTTATTTTTCAGCTTTATGCAGTTGAAGAAGATGACAATGAGGAGCCGACAAGGCTTTCCTTTGTGGTTCCTAAAGACCAGTCCTCGGGCTTCATCAACAATAAGAAGGAGGAATATGCTTTTCGTTTTGAAAAGATCTTTGAGCAGAAGACCAAGCAAGATGAGATCTTTGAATATGTAGCAAGGGATGTTGTAGACAAGTAAGTTATGTGTCATTTAGCTGTATCATTGAAATAATCTATAATGACATGTGTTTATGAATGTTTTGAGTGTTCTACACAATATTTGTAAGCCCATAACATAGGATTTTATTAATGCTGGAAATTTTATTATTGCTTGTGAAAGTTTTGAGGCAGAGTGGCACGTTGTAGAATAGTAAAATGCAGTGTCATAATTAAAAACACTTTGTGAATGAAGTCGTTCTTGGAAGTTTTATTTGTGTTTACTCTCGATAACTCGTGGTATACACCTATTATTTTTATTTCAAAATATTGTAAGATAATGAATTACATGAACCCCTGGGGTTTAGTTAATAGTATGCTTCTTATGAGAATGTACATCACATTTGTATTTGTTTCCACCCTTCTTTTTTTAGTGCCCTGATGGGATACAATGGTACAATATTTGCCTATGGTCAAGTAAGTAAATGTTTTTTTTTTCTTTCTTTTTGATTATGACACATTTTTCTGTCAATGCCCAAATTTTGCATACAGGCTCCAGTTTTTGTGCAAATAATTTGAAATTGACAAATTTTCACTACACATATTTTAGGGGTATGGTACATAAACAAAATTTGAGGATAATAAATATTGTGGATCCTTATATTTGTATGTACACGCCATGCAGCAGTATAAGGGTTAGTTATTTTACCCTTCAATAAATGTATGGTAATCATAGTTTCTGTCATAGTAGAAGCTGGTGAAATATTTTAATTTGTATTTTTTATATTTCATATGAGAAACAAAATAGTGATTAAATTTGATTAGTTTGTTGTGAGCCAGATAGTTTGTTTAGTGGAGAATCATTACTTATTTAAACTGGTCTTCTCATTTCTTTTTTTATTTCTCTTTCAAACGATTTCTCCTCAGACTGGAAGTGGCAAGACATTTACCATCACAGGAGGTGCTGAGCGCTATGTTGACAGAGGTATCATACCTCGTACACTCTCTTATCTGTTTGAACAGTACGCAAAGGTAAGAAACGCACAGATCACCAAAATGTAGATTGCAGAAAAGAATGGTATTTAGGAAAAAAAAAAATCTGTTTAGACTGATGTTACAGCTCTCATTTTAATCACTTTTTGTTGCTAGAATTGTGTTTTGCAAAAATGTTATTGTTATAGACAGGTTGCAAGAACTACAAAACATATTTTGTTGAATGACACGTCACATACTGTTGTGGATTACAATGGGATATTAAGCGAACATGTAATGTTCAAGTTTTGATTGTTTCATATTTATACAGAGATGAATTGCATTTTCAGATGTTTATTGTTGTCAGTTGTATCTCAGGAAATGTTAATTATTCAAGATTTAAATGTATGATTCCTAATAGTGGAAATGGGAAAGAATAAACATACTGCCTGTACTTACCATATTCCTTTTATTTATCTTGTATTAATCTTTTAAATATTTTGCCATATCGTAGGATTTAGGTTTTAATTCTTGTTTGGTAATACATCTAGGTTGGAAGAGGTACAGTACACACATGTACTAAACTATACACTCACTTCTGTTTATATTACATTTGTCAAAATTCTTGTAAGAAATTTTTATATAAAAAGAATACTAAATGATTTTTACATCCTTTCATCATAGAATCCAGAATATGTATACACAACACATATATCCTACCTGGAACTGTACAACGAAAGTGGATATGACCTTCTTGATCCCAAACATGAAGCTGCAAAGCTTGAAGACTTACCGTAAGTTGACCTAATTTGACAAGATTTTGATGTGTTCTTTTTTTTTTCCTAGTTTTTCTTAGACTCTCCTATTCACAGTTTATTCACACTGTTTGCTGTAATAACATAATTGAACATCTGTGTTAATTTGGCAACTGATTTCTCGGCAATTGATATGTTCCAATTGCCTGTGTCTTTCTTTTCTTATATGTCTCAAAATCATTTAAAAAGGATCAATGTTTGAAGAACTTCCTTTAGAAATATGTTAATTCCCCAAATAATTTATGTTGACCCTTGAGAATCAAAATAATCAAATTATTTGTCTTAATTCAATTTTAGTTATATCTTGCAGGCTATACTTGGGACAGAAAAAAATAGCTCAGTGTACACCATGTTTGAATATTATTAGCGAAAGCATCCATCTGAGACAAAATTTTGATTAGAAATACAATTTCATCATCACCTATATATTTGGTGTCTTACAGGAAGGTGACATTGATGGAGGATAGTGATGGTAACACTCAGATGAAGAACATCATGACGCATCAGGCATCCAATGAAGAAGAGGCTCTCAACTGGCTCTTCTTAGGAGATACAAACAGGATGATTGCAGAGGTGAGATAGATTTAGTGATTTTCACCTCTGGGGTCAGTAACATAAAATATATCTAATTAAATTTACAATAAATATAAATTGTAAGTCTATGAAAAAATGTGTATCAAAGAGATACAATGAATTTTGCAATTAATGGTATCTCTTTATGTTACAGGCCTCCAGTTTATTTAGATTGAACCAGCTTTCTGCATGTTGAGACCAATTCAAATTGGATGTTGATCTTAATGTTTATTTCTTACTAGGATTAAAAGTATATTTATCTAGAAAATGTTTGAAATTATGCAGAAATGCACTCTACTATGAGGATTATCTATTGAATAATAAATATATCCTCACCCCACTTATCACCAGCTCTAGGTACAGTTCTTTTTTAAACATGGGATCACTGCTCAAGGTTTTATTTAATCAAAGTCACAGCATTGTTTTTTAAAGAACTTCAAGGTTTGGAATGTAGCATACAATATTGATGGAGGCATCTTTTCGCAGAATTTACCTACTATGGTGTGAAAGGAAAGAACCAAATTATATGGTTCTGTTTTAATCCCTAGACATTAAAAAACAAGTGAATGGTATGAATCCTATATGACAATATTTTGATTGATAATGTTTTGTATTTGACACTTTCCTTCCACAGACTCCCATGAACCAAGCCTCAACCAGATCACATTGTATCTTCACCATCCATCTCTCAATACGTGAAGCAGGGTCAGCTACTATTCGAAGATCAAAGATACACCTTGTTGACTTGGCTGGGTAAGAAAATCTTTGTTTTAAAATGAAAAAAAGATGGAAAAGATGAAAGGTATATAATGCTTGAAGTTTACCACATGCTTTGATAAACATGAAAATATCTCGGAACTATGACTATGAAGGGGTTGAATTTCAATATTTTAGATGTCAGGAATTTGACTAAAGTCACTGAATAAAATCTGTGCACTTTTGATAGTGCTCCTGTGTTTTCAGATATTTTTGTTTGAAGTTGTATATATGTATAAATATTTTCCAGGAAATTACTGCACTTCAAGTTTGGAGTAGAGAGCATGAAATGCTATAGTTTATCAGCAGAAATAAAAATTCTTCATAACAGAATCAAGTTTTGTATCTGTTAATTTTGATGGATGTTTTTATCATGTTTGTCTTTACTTCCCACAGATCAGAGAGGGTTGCAAAGACAGGAGTAGGAGGGAATCTCTTGAAGGAAGCCAAATATATCAATTTGTCTCTACATTATCTAGAACAGGTGGGTTGAAGTGTTAAGATGTCATTTTGTTTTCAGGCGTGGTGGCATGCGCCTGTAATCAAGCTATTTGGGACAGTATAAATTGACCTGGGTTGGTTGCGGGTTTGATCCCCGGTCACCTCCTTCTCTCTTTCTTCTTCACTTGGCATAAATATTCAAATATGATTAATACACACCCTGAAACCATATTTCTCTCTCTCTTCAAGATATTCAGAGTGTCATTAAAATACTTGTGAAACCTGCATTTGCAATTCAACTTATAACAAGTGTGGTTTAGATTGAATGAATGTTTTTTTTTTAATCAAGTCAATATATCAAATGCCAGGGTATTGTCATTCTGAGGACTTGTGATTTTGTATCTTTCTCCTATATATAATACCATTTTTTTACATTGAATATGTAAGTCTTGGATACATGTACCATCAGTATTTATATTAACTAAAATTCCAGTGAGCTTATTCAAATATATTTAAATACTTGTTTTGTTGTCTTTATGTTTAGGTCATTGTAGCCTTATCTGAGAAGTCCCGCACACACATTCCATACCGTAACTCAATGATGACTGCTGTACTAAGGGATAGTCTTGGTGGAAACTGCATGACAACCATGATTGCAACATGCTCTGTAGAAAAGAAGAATATTGATGTAAGTATAAACAATCCCTCAATGTGATTTTATTTAAAACTGGTTAGGGTATATGGAGGTAGAGAGTTACAGCTCTTTGGCAGCCAGATGCTCTTTATCACTGCCCAGTAATAATTTGACATCAACTGAACTTCATTTATTTGATAAATGAGCTCCTCTCTCCATACTGTATTTTTGTTTAAAAAATTGTTGCAGGTTATAGCCGTTTATTTCTATTCCTTGTCATTGACCTAAAGATGATTTCCACAACAGGAAAATGTTCTTGAAAGAAATGGTATTCATTCCTTATCAAGGCATACATTAATTGTTGGTCATCGCGGGTCAGGCCTGTGATGCCAATCGGCTGCCAGGTCTTAGATGCCATAGTGAATTGCCTAGATGCGTCTCCAAAATAGATATAAATATAAGGATGTTAATCAAATCCAAGTATAGTAGAAATGGACAAAGTGTGTCATTCATTAGTTTTCTCTGGTTGTTTGTGATATGAAATAGTGAAACAATTAGTGTTTCTATATGTTTTCTCTCTGATTACATCTACTTGGGTCTGATGTATATGAAATTCTTTCATAAACCATTTTGTATTAATTTTATCTATTCGTTTTTCATGCTTTCTCTGTAGGAATCCATCTCTACATGTCGCTTTGCTCAGCGTGTAGCTTTGATCAAGAATGATGCTGTGCTCAATGAGGAGCTCGATCCAAAGCTGGTAAGTTAATGGTTATAATAATAATAATAATTATTGATAGTCAGGTGAAATTTTTATCAGGAACGCGGGAGGGGGATAATTGATACGTTTACGATTTTATATCTAGTTCAAACGATTGAATTTCCCGAAGAATTTTGAATTCTAAAAGTAAGAAAATTTTGTAACAAATTAGGTAAGTTCTTAATCATAGCCTATTGCATATGATGTATCAAAATGTATTAATTATTGTATTCTCTTTTCTGGCATGCCTGAAATTGTGAGCATACCAGGCATTAGTTGCCCAAATATATATAACTATGTATCCAGCACACTATAGCTAAGAATCTTTGCTTTATCAAAATAATTAAATGAAAATATAATAACGGTATTCTCACCATATATTGTATCTCTGTGTTGCCTCTTGCTGCTGATTACAGATGATTGCCAAGCTGAAGATGGAGATCAGTGAACTGAAGAACCAGTTAGCCTTGACTTCCGGAGATCAATCAACTGAAGAGTTGACTCAAGATGAACTTGATAGGTATGTTTTGCATGGCCTGAAAAATAGATACTTTACCAATAATTTGTCCCAAAAGAATTATTGTTCTCATGAGGGATTATTATGGAGGGAAGAAGTATGAGTTCGTACAGTATTCACAAATGCAAAGTTTGATTTATGACATTCAATAATGTACAATTTTTCAACATTTTAAGTTTTTTTTTACCTTCAAACCTGTTTTAGTAGCCACCTGTCTTTAGTTGTAACTTATGTTGCTTCCTAGGATTTGAGCATGTGTGCATTATAGCATATCAACATCAAATAGCCAATCTTTAAAAATGTACTCATCTAATGAATATTTTGAACCGGAGTAAATTACAGGCTTTTAAAATATAGGTTCTGAAAACGACTCATATTTTTGCGTAATTTCATTCATTATATGTTTTTTGCAGGTTACAAGAGAGAGTTGCAGAGTACATTGAGAATCCTGACCCTGAGTGTCGTCTCAATGTAGGAGCTGACATGAGGAAGATCAATGAGTGCTTCAGGATATTGAAGGTATCATATTATTTTTTTTGTGTGGCAGGGTGTATTTTAAGATATAATGTGGATTGGTCACTGTAATTCAGTAAGAAAGCCAGGAAGGATAGATCTTATTCTTAAATATGGTGCGGAATGGGGATATAGGGGAGAGGATAAGTGAGAGAGGAATTAGATCTCTGAAAGATTTTTTTATTCACAACTCAGATAGAGCTTGATCACCAACTTTACAGATCTATTTGGGTTGTTTTCAGATATTACAGCTACTATGAAACTAATTGTATTTTTTACCTTTGTTCTGATGAAAGGGAAATTATAGAAATATTGTCAAGATGATGCTTTCTATCTAAATTGTTTCGATGACAGTAATTGTGAAATTAAAGTGGCATTCCCAATGTAGAATCTTCTGCTTAAGATTTAGATTTATATGGTCATGCTCTTTATTTCAAAGGTAAAATTTTGAGAAGAGTGTCTTACTCAATAAGAATTATTCGGCATTGGTGTGGTGGCTCTATTTTGTTTCAAGGTATTCTGTGCAATCACTTAATTGTGATGGACAAATACTCTTGACCGTTGCTATCTAGAATTATCCAATGTGAGCAGAAGGGACAAAGTAAACAACCTCCATTCAAGCATTAATAATAGCTAGATGGACACAAAAGAAATGTTCATCCTTCATATTTAGTGGAAAATGTTCGCCTAATCGCAGTTTAGGTCCCCCGCATTCACTTTGCACAGCATCGCTTTGTTCAGTGCACGCAGTCAGGACCTCAATCCACCGCATAGACTTTTGTGTAAAAAAATGTGTGCACTTTCAGCGAGGGGGGACGTAAAATATGATTTTGCCAAAATGTTTTTCTTTTATGATCATGAAGCTATTGTTAATGCCTGAATGGAGGTTGTTTACTTTGTCCCAGTCCTTTGTTCCTTCTACTCACAGTGATCACATAAGAATTCAGAGGAAAGGTCACTCACATGGGAGAACAATACCAACACTCACTCTATACTTCTTTGACAGAAACATGAATGTAAAAAGCCTTGTTCAGACTTCCAAGGGAATTTGGAATGAATAAAGGTTTATGGTTCAGGAGGTTCAGGAGTTATGTGACTTCAACCTTCTACACTATGAGTAAATGCCTTTCACCACATTCAGGCTCACATTGGAAACTCACATTGAATAATAATACCACCACCTTGTATTTTTCTCTCAGAGTGACAGGAATGTTAAAAGCTTAGTGTTTTCCTTTGTAGAGATTTTCCAGTCAATAAGGCCCCAGTCACATTGAGCTCCAGGAGCAGGATTGAACACAACCCTTTGTTCAGTTCAAAGTTAACTGCCTCCAAACAAAGAGTCGTGTTGAATTGTGTTGGTTCCTAGGCTCTATGTGACTGGGGCATTATGGTTCATGGCTGACAAGGTCTGTAATTTTAACAATGTACAATGTGAACTAAAGACTTTCCCCTAACCCCTTGAGATAAAGGTGTCAAAGAAATGCCTGAATTAGAGATTCGAATCAGATGATGAATAGAATACAGCATGTAGAATAGGAGAGAACAATAAATAGCAGAGTGATTAAGGAGATCAGCATACTTGGAGTATCAATGAGTACAAGAAAACCAGGGTCGGCCCTTTGGGCTCAAACAATGCCGACCCCTAAATCTTTGGTATTTGTGAAGGCTCTATCTGCCCATGACCAGTGTTGCATGTCTAGGCCTTTTGTTTAGTTTTCACTTGAGGATGGAAGGATAGAATGAATGCTATTGTACCAATGACAGTATCTTACCATGTTCCCTCATATCAAATGTGCACATAGTGTATCAGTTTCAAGAAGCTCCATCTTTTGCAAATCATGTATGCTTCTTGCATTTGCACCTCTTGATGCAACAAACTTCATTAACTGTTACATGGATGAACCTTTTACAATCCATCATTTTGGCTGTTTGCCTTGCAGCGCTATTCTCAAGGTAAGAGCCTCTCCTCATCAGAATCCTCATCACCTCAGAAGTACCAAGATGAACATGAAGTCGGACCTTCTCGACGTGATGAGACCCCTGTTTCAGATTACACCCCTGATACCAGCTACATGGCAGGAGCAGAGGTGAAGAAGCTTCAAGGGATGGTACAGCAGAGAGACAATGAGATCAGTATCCTTTTATAGCACAAATTGTATGGTTTTAAGAACTTTAGCTGAGTATATTTTTTTATTTAACAATTGTTCTGAATCATAATTAGAATATTTTCTTTCAATCAGTATCACTCCTTACATATTTTTTGTTTTAAGATCCGTAGAAGTGCAACTGCATGAAGCAATGCTTAATTTAAATCACGACTCGAATATTTCTTAAAATTTACAGCATTTAGCGTTATTGAATGACTATCGGTTATTGCATGAAAGTTGCAGTTAATCGCAAATAGGCAGGATCACTTATGGATTCAAATTTATGCACATTTGTATCCCAAGAACGAAGTTATATAGTATTTTTTAAATTTGTTTGCAACAATGGAATTACAATTCTTAGATTGCAGTTTGCATACATTACTTGGTGCTATGTTGGACAAACCTCGGGAAAGCTTTTGGGTTGTCGAGAACAACAAAATTTGCATAGATGAGTAAACCCGTCTATTGTTGTTGATCAGAACTGGTCAAATGAAATCATTGTTGCGTGGGTATCTATGGAAAAACAAAAACTGTGAGCCATGAAAAAATGTGTTCCTAATTTTAGGGAAACTGTCAGCCAATAGTATGCACATGTTGTTTTCTCTCTATAAACACTTAATTTGATCTTAGATATTGCATATAATGATGAAGATAATTATCAGGGATCTGTTGTATTCTCGTCAAATCTGGAGACCAAAATTTATCTTTTCCCCCTGCTGATAGGAAATATCTGACATGGCAAATATAATCCTTTGCTTGATGATGTGAAACTATATGATATAAAGCTATATTATATGTCAGTAATTAAAAAATTGAGAACTTTATTACAACTATTCTGATTCTTGATGATTTGTACATTTCAGCGAATCACAAGATTTGATTCTTCCACTTTGTTAATGAATGATATATTATTGCAGGTTACCAAAACTTCATCACTTTACAACTTATGATACAAGCTTTCCAAGAGTAACACTTATTGCCTTAACCCTGTATGCCTTCAGACATTCTAGTGAACATGCTGAAGAAAGAGAAGAAGAGAGCACAAGACGCTATGAAACAGGCTGCAATGGGAGGGGCTAGTACGGACACCAGACATCATACAACCAATAGCAGGTCTGCATCGGAGGAAGACACATCCCAAAGTAGACATCACATGACTAGCAGTATCCAATCACAGAGCAGCTATGGGAGTAGAATGGGCAACTCAGAGGAAGAAGAAGAGAGTAGTCCTTTGCACAGACCCAAAAGTGCCAGAAGAATACTGGGTGAGACTAACCTCTTTTGTTATGCTTTTAATGCTGGGTTAATTATTCAATAATAACTATGCACATTTTAATGACAAAGCCATAATGTGGTCAATGATTTTTGTAAACGTGGCTCCTCTTTTCTGGTATTTTACTTGACTTAACAAACTTTTTGAGCTATGATGATCGAGAGCATGACACTTCTTTAACGATTCAGGAAGATCTCATATGAAAAGCTCGGACAAAGATTTAATTTGGGTATTTCCATATTAAATTTTAAAAAGCAAGGAAACAAAGCAACAAGATTTTTACAAAGTCACATTTCTTATTTCTGATTATTTCACTGTATTTGATGATTGATAAATGGCATAATGATTTTCGTAAATAATGTAACACTTTCTTAGATCTTTCCAGTATTCAAAATAGATGAATTGAACATAGTACAATCACAATTAAGTAGGTTTGACCAAGTTATGAAATTATTCAATCGGTCATTTGTTTTGGAATTAAGCATTCATCCATTTTTAGAACATTGAAATGGTGTAATTTCCATGATGACATTGTCCAAGTTCATGTGTAACATTTTAGTTAAATAAGCTGCAAAATTCTTACTTAATCAGTCCTATCACTTTTGACTCTAGGTGATATGACTGTAGGGAGACAGGAAGCATTTGAGATCTTCCGTCGTGACTATGAACACAACATCGCCATTGAAGAGAACAAATCCCAGCTGAAAGAGAGATACGGAGCAGCCAAGTCGTATGGGCAGGAGGTTAATGAATGCAGACAGAATATAAGTAAGTTGGATCAAATCAAGCCAAGTAATGCTTACTGCCTTTGAAGTGATTTTATTGTATTTTGTTGATTTCATCAATTTATCTGATAGAGTTGCTAACCTTTGGAAATATCAAAGAGATATATTAATATGAACTGTTTGGTGTACCTCGTGGATGAATAACTTGAAAAAAAAACCCCACTTTATTTTCATATTTCTTCCATGCTACGTAACATATGTTTCTGCTGTGTGGTTGTTCACATTCTAAATTGTAATCTTATCAATACTTCAGAAGATTAGAAAATATGGCAAAGTGACTCTGAATTTCATCTTTCAATCTGCGGGCAGTATGTGTAACTCCCATCCAAGTCCACCATTTTCCATTTATCTGAAATTATGATACACATTTGACTCATGGTAACAAATTTTGCATTCCTTCTCAGATAAGGTGAAGCGTTCAATAGAGCATCGCCGTATGCAGCTTGCTATGGCAGGTGATGTGGTCGAAGGTCATGAGGATGAAGTAGAGACTAATCTTAGGATGCAGATGGAGGGCGAGAAAGAAAGGTAAACTTTCAAAACTAAAAATTTTTTTTCTAACTTTGAACACCACTGCATAGACAGATCCAAGGGGAGGGAGTCTTAAAAGGGCTGTAGCCCCTTTAGCACTCCCTCCCATGGTCCCTGGTTCATTTTTTTTTAAATGAATATCCCTTTTTTTGTTGAGTCTTCTTCTTGGACCCTCTATCGACATGGATTGCTCCTGCATTGGTGAGGCCTTTTGGGCCTTTATTCAAAGAACTATCCAATCTATTACTGTAAAAGGGGATATGTTCCCCTTTTTTGGACCAATTTGACATTTAAGTGTGTAACTCTGCATTTTTTACATTGTTTAGATGCATATACATGTACATCACACGGAGTAGAAATTTTTGCATGGCTAGGACCGCAAAATTCACGAAAATAAAACCATCACAAACATTTTAGCTCATACGGTACATTAAACAATAAGTCGATACAACTGTTTCCTTCACTGATGGTTCTTATCTGATATATGGATATTTACTGTACCCTATAGAGATATCTACTGTTTCCGAAAATGCATGAGGTAAATTTAAATATAAATTCAAGGTTTTCATTACAATTGAACGGATAAGAGTATAGTGATTTTTCTCATGTTTTCTCTTACTCTTATGTGGCTGTTGCGTTATTCACATTTAAAATCTTAGTTCATGCATATTCCAGAATGGTTGGCATTTCTTACCTCAATGAAATGAGCTTTAAAATGTACCTAAACAGAATCTGCCCTTTCCATTATTATGCTTTTATCACTGTAAAATGGTTCAGGAGGTATTATTTTAGTAACTGCTACGCTCATGCCACAAATCATGGTGAATACCCAACCACGCTGTATTGTCCATTGGTCATATATCATCTTGACTGCAGGTATAAAGAAGTGTTCAATCAGCTCCGAGGCATGAAGACAGAGATAGAACACTTACAGCACCTCTTAGANCATTGAAGAGAACAAATCCCAGCTGAAAGAGAGATACGGAGCAGCCAAGTCGTATGGGCAGGAGGTTAATGAATGCAGACAGAATATAAGTAAGTCGGATCAAATCAAGTTATTTAAAGTCAGGGCGTCATGATCGACATGACTTCCGGTTGCCAGCGCGCACGGATGGTATGTTGCATATTGGCAACAACGATATTTGAAAATTTCCTTGCTTGCGCACCTTGCCAAGCTCAGAAACTAGGAACCCTTTATATGACTTTCCGATCCATGTTGTCGTCGCATGTAACTTCCTCCCCTCTTCAGCCTCAAATTTCCTAAAAATGTGCGAAACGCGTATGTATGCAATCGTCCAGCTGCGAGCTAGAGAAATATAACTTGCCCACTCTGTATTCCAGGTTAAAAATCCTGTGATTTTTCTGTTCGCCAATCTTCGTATAAATAAAATGGCCACGCACAGTTTGACACTAGTTTGCGCCCTCTGAACATCAAAGCCGCCCCGCCTTTAAGATTTTCTACATTTAAAGTAATCTTATTGTATTTCGTTTATCTCATCATCCAATAAAAATATCAGGTTTTGACATTTTTCGATTCATTGTGAAGCATAGCTACTAAAGTTTGTGTATATTAATGAGATGTATTAATATGAAATGTTGGCTATACCTCACAGATGAATAACTTGATGCTTTATTTTGTAACTTCTTCCATGCCGAGTAACGTATGTTTCAGCTGTGTAGTTGTTCGCATTCTATATACTAGATTTGTCAATATTCTTGAAGGTTGGCAAATATGCCGAAGTGATTATGAATGTTATCTTTCATTCTGAGGGCAGTATGTGTAACTCCTATCCAAGTCCTTTTAATCGTTTTCTTTGAATTTATGACACACACACATTTGATTTATGGTAAAAATTTCGCTTTTACTTTCAGATAAGGTGAAGCGTGCAATAGAGCATCGTCGTATGCAGCTTGCTATGGCGGGTGATGTTGTCGAAGGTCACGAGGATGAAGTAGAGACTAATCTTAGGATGCAGATGGAGGGGGAGAAAGAAAGGTAAATATTTCCACCTCTCTTTTCTTTAACTTTGAACACCTCTGCATAGGCAGATCCAGGGGGGGGGGGGGGG